>CAKNYM010041651.1:37298-61338 GCA_932195095.1 Andricus curvator
ATAGGCCCTTCGGTTCGAATCCCAAGGAATTAAAACCGAATACCGAAGCCGATACCGAATACCGAAGCCGATACCGAATACCGATATATATATATATATATATATATATATATATATAATTCGTCTTTTAGGAAGAAAATTAATTTTATGGTTGAAAAGTCAATGTTTTGGTTGAAAATTCAACTATGAGTTAAAAGTTTGAACTCTTTTCTTGAAGTGTTTTCTACTGATTGAAGATTCATCATTCTGGATGAAAAGTCATCTCTCTTTGGTTGGAAATTTAACCATTTTTTTGAAAAATTTTGTTTTGTTCTGTTTTGATATTTTCTCGTAGAATATTCATGTGTTTTGTTAACAATTCATCTTTCTTCAAATTATCATTATTCAATCCTTTCTCTGAAAAATCAAACATGTACTTGGTTTAAACTTGATCTACTAATTAGTTTCATTTTATTCTGTTAAAAGCAAGTTTTCAGATTTAATTAAAAACAATTTTGTTTATTGAACACTTTATTGTGCATTGTGCATTTTTGTCCAAAAATTTAATTTGTATTATGTGATGTCATTTTTCACGATTATAGCAAAAACTATGAGCTTTATCAAAAAATGATTCATGACAAATTTGTAGCTCTTTTATGGTGAACAACCTTCGTATATTTATTTATTCCGTAGCTTGTGTCCTTTGTCCAAAAATTAATTTATTTTCATTTATAATGTGGTTTTTTAGGAATAGAACAAAAGCTACGTGTCAAATCAAAAAGTAATATGTAATGAATTTGGAGATCTTTTTTGGATGCACAATTCTTTTCATACACCTTTTTTTGTACCTTCCATAGTTTGACCGAAAATTTGAATTTTTGTTGATTTTTCATTATTTGTTGTGCCTAAAATATAAAAAGAAAATACAGAGGAGTGATATTATTTTTCCACATAATTTTCTCTTTTGCAAACACACTTTGACCACCTGATTGGAAGTTTCTTGATGCTCTTTTTGCAAGAAGAAGACAGGAGTGTTATGAGCCAATTGCGCACGGAAACCTCTACCCCCACATGGTCTAGAAAATGATGCCCTCCAAACGCTGTTTTCATTGGTCCGAACATATGATAGTCATGTGGACATAAGTCTCATCAGTAGGCAGGGTGTTTCAGTGTGATGCAAAAATTTCATCCAATTTTTGACGCTATATTCGCTATATGTGGCCTAGCGTTGTCGTTGAGCAAAGTCGCGTCCTTTATCGAATAGTGTCGTCTTTAGTGATGCATATCGATCATTTTTGGACGAAATCGAGATTTGCTTAAAACATAGTTAGATGGAACTGAAATGTAATGGAGATCAAGAATTTGCAATGAAAAAAGTCGATAGAGACGAGACGATCATCTCGACTGAGCGATCGTTCGTCTCGATCTGATGAGTATGGTGTTCAAGGTTTTAATTTAATCTGACGAGATTTTTGAAAAATTTGAAAATGATCGACATGCATCACTAGTCGTCTTTTCGTCCGGTAACCAGCCTTATTATCTGGAAAAAGATGATGTTTTGAACACAGCCATAACTGATTTCAAGTTCAGCAGCAATTTCTGCGATGTTGATGTGACGGTCGCTCTCCACAAGGTCGCGAATTGCGTAAATGTTTTTTTGGATCACACTCATCTTGAAATGACAGTGGTGTCTCTCGTTTTCAATCTTCTCGTGCCCCTCAGCTGGAGGGATCCGCTCTTTTGTCAGGAATTTCATTATAATCCGTTGTGCAACGCACGGATGGACTTCATTCTCAGTCATCTTCTTGCAGACTTCACTGCTGATTCAATATCACGTGATTTAGTTTTTCCTTTTAAATTTCGCGATCATGCTAATTATAAGGGAAAATTAGTTTTTCAATAATGAATTAAGGTAAGTGGGTTCAGGATTTTTTCTTAATTCAAGAACATTGATATGATTTAAATATTTACTTAGACGGCAGAATAACTTGACAAATGTTTGGCTATTTATAATCGTCATTGGTTGGTTGAACTGGTTGGAATTGGTTGGTCTGCATGACGGTTCGTTATTACCCTACATGCAAACTATCATTTCTAATTTTTCTATCAATATCCGCGATGAAGCAAGGTTCAGTGTCGCTGGCTCTTAGACTGATAAGACCAGTAGAGGAATGCATTGACTCAGCACAAAGATAGGCTGGACAAGACAGAACACGTCCCGCATTCAGTGTCTGATTAGCTACATAACATCTGGCAGATACTTCACCGCCAAAGTTCGCGAGCGAACTGCGGATACGTCATCACATACTTAACAAGTCGAAGCTGCTGACCATCAGGGAGCATATTGTTGACAGAATACGGATACTTTCTGACGCTAGGAGAAGCTTAGAGCAGGAGGAGAGGTGGGTCAGAAAAAACTAACAGTTTTTCTCCGACCCATCTCGACTCTTCCAAGATCCCCCAGTTACTTTCGACCATCCCCCCAAACTAGAGGAGGTCGGAGCATTTTGGAGAGAAGTCTACGAAGTCCAGAATATACTAAAAAAAGTCTGACAGAACATGAATAGCTTCAAAAAGCTGTGTAGTGCCCTCATAACTCCTGAGGGGAAATGCCGAATTATCACTATCGAGGAGGCAAAAAATGAATTAAGAGGCAGGAAGAACTATTCACCTCCAGGGCCAGATGTTATCAAGACTTTCTGGTTGAAGAAGTTTTCTTCAACTCACCAACATCTGGCCCGCATTTTCACCATATATCTAAAGTCAGAAGCGCCTATGCAGGAGTTGGTGGAAGGGCGCAAAGTACTCCTGCCAAAGATAGGCAAGTTAGCTGACCCTAAAAATTACAGGCCGATCACTTGTCTGAACACACTGTATAAGATCCTGAAAGCTATCCTAAATTATAGGATTGTTTGGATAATCAGACCTGTGTGGCAAGAAATTTACGAACAACGCGGCTCAACAAAAAGGCGTAGCCAGATGTTGGGAGAATCTGCTCGTCGATAGATGTGTCTGCAAAGACGCAGCATCCTACCAGCCTCCCGTGTCCGACTTCAATTGTCGAGGAGCTGTTTTGTATATATATAATATAATTTTATTCTTAAATAAAGGTGTTTTTTTTCGAGGCTTAAATTCAGAAGGTCGAGTGAGATAGTGACTAGGCGCCATCCATATACAACGGGTACAACTCCTTCGTGTGTGTGTGTGTGTGTATGCGTGTGTGTGTAAGGGGGGGGCGGAGTTCAAAAGAGAGAATCAGCAAATCAAAATTAGCTACGTGGAATATGGAGAGTCTACAAGTATGCATATGAAAAACTCACCTCGGAAATTCCATTTCTCTCTAAATCAGTATCACTTGCTGTCACCTAGTGTGACATACTGTCCTATAATTTTCAACCAAAAAGGACAAAGTAGTTGAAAACTTAATCGAAATAGATTAATTTTCAAGCGAACATTCTTATTTTCAACCTGGATGGAATTAATTTTTAACAAAAGAGATGAATTTTCAAAAATCTTCAAAGCTGTCTCGAATTATTCCTTAAATTTAGAAAAATCTATCAAACTAAAAAGAATTGGCAGCAAATCTTCCAGTCTTTTTTGACAATGTTCGAAATCTTTCAAAACGGTTTGAAATATTTTTAAGTATTCTGTTAGAATGATTTGAATTTCAAATTGTGAATCTCACGACATGCATAATTTTCCATTGGAAATTTTTTAAGTAAACACTTTCTAATTTCTAAGTTTCAAATTTCAACGATTTTGAAGCGTTGAAACTAAAAGCTTTTGAATTTTGCAGAAACACAAATAAAAATTCTTAAACTTTGACGATTTTTGAAGTCAAAAGTCAAGCTCTCGATCCTAAATTTTCCAAATTGAAGAAATTTTAGAAGAAAATCATCTAAATTTACAAAAAAAATTTAAACGCGGATGAATGAAAATGATAAAATTTAAATGATTCAGAAGGTCACGTAGAAATGATTAAATTTGGATGATTTCGGAAATAGAAAGTCAAGTTTTCACTTCTAGATCCTCTAATTTTAAGAAATTTCGAAAGCAAATTATCCAAATTATGACAATAAGAGCTCTCCAATTTTGAAGGTTTACCATATCAAGTTTCAGAATTTTGTAGAATTACAATTTTTTTGTTTCCACGCAAAAAGCAAACAAAACCATAGGCTTGAATCTAGACAAAATGAATAAATTAATTTCAAGATTATTTCATATTTTAATTAAAAAATTGCATGAGACTAAGAAAATTGTCTTCCTTTCTCAATTTTTTTCCAAATGTTCTTTTCCCTACTTGATATATATAATGTATATCATATCGACTACATAAACATTCACCCATTGCTGTTTCTTCTTACAGAATCATCAAGATCAGAACCGAGGAGATTGGACGATTTATTTCCTGGTTACAACGGTGTAATGCCTCGTGTCGAACTATTGCGGTTTAATTCAAATGTTTCAGAACATTCAGAACATTTCACATATATAGACCATTCAAAACATCCAAAATTCAGAACATTTGGTGATAAAACTCTCGGCGTCAAATCAGCAACTCTCGCAAAAAGGGATCATATCATATTTGGAAGGATGTGGGGAAATTTTATTAAGGATCTATACGATTTATTTGAGCCTGTGGAAACAGTGGAACGTGTATTCTTGGCATTTGACATGAATAGAGACGAGTATGTTACTCTGCCTAGTAATTTAGCTCAGAAATTGGGTCAGGACCGTTTTATTGAACTTGTTGTTGCGCGCGACCTAGCTGCTGTTAGACACATATCAACATCCCGTAATCCAATATACAGAAAAGCACACATTATAGCATGCAGCGAGGCAAATGATCAAGTAGACGATGTAGAAGAACAGCAATTGGTGCTTCTGCACGCAAATCATACAACCCATGAAAAAAGCATGAGAGTAATCCAGGAAGAATACAGTCAAGCGTATGATCGTGCATTTACTCGTTATTTAAATCAGCATGGAGAATACAGTGTAAAGGGCATTAGAGAAAGGCCTAGTTACTTGAAAAAACATTAATGCTCAAGTGATGTTACGGAGGACGCCTCAACAAACAGAAATAATTCATAAAGTCTAGAAAAAGGGAAAATATTTTAGCTTTGTATGTATTTTTAGGAACTTGCAAGAACACCAATTCCCAGGTGATCCACATTGCTCAAGATTCTCCAAAGATAAAATCTTATCACATTAGATTTTGTTGCAACGTCGAAAAAAATTGTTTTGCACATCAATCAAAGGTCAAAACTGAAGAAAGAGATACACAGTTATTTTATTCATTCAGCAAAATTGTCTTGTGTTGATTGAAAAAAAAATGTTTGTTGGATCTATGAAACGATTTGAAATAGATTTTTCTAGCATCAAGCAAAAGATTTCTTTGATCCAACCAAAATATTTTGTAGAAAGCATGCTAAAAGCCACGGACGGATGCACACTTGTTGCGATTGCGTACTTCGATTCAAGTTGAATGTCCACGAGCGAGAGTGTAAAGCGTCTCAAGTAAAATAAAAATGTGAATGTAAATGCAAAGTTAAATATAAATATAAATGTAAACGCAAATTATATTTATAATTACTATAAATTTTACCACTCTCGCAGATTTATTATTACTTCTTCACCTACCTGAAAAGCGTACAGGTTCTCCTACTTCACGAGAAAGCCAACCAAGTTAAAAACAGTTTATGGCTTCACTGTATTATATTTAACTAAAAATGTATGCATTATTTTAAACAGTTATACCCGGATTTCGATAAGAAGTATAATAAAGTATATTTCTGTCGTGGCAAATTATAATTCACTGAAATAATCTCTTTCAAAGCACCCCTGTGACTAGTCACAAAAATAATGTAAGTGAAGAGAAAGCACCTTTCTAATGAACAGAAATATTTTTAGTCATACCCTCAACTTTTTCCAATGTCTTTCAGTCTGCGTTTCAGTCTGACATTCCTTCATTTTTCAATATTTTCAGATAAAAATATTTTTTATTATAAGCGTCTTCTCATATTTTATATTCCTCATAAACAAATCTGTCTGGCAGTCTAGACTCCACCCTTAAAATATGCTGTTTAAAAAACCAGTAAAAAAATTGTCTGCACTGATAATTTTTTTTACTGGTACTAATAATTTTTTCACCGGTACTAATTTTGAAGCTTTTTTGCAGTTTTCGTCTCCCCTGACAAACTTTCAGGAAAATTGGAGTACTCCTAATAAAGTCAGATGCAGCTGCGGGTTATCGCTGATTGTGATTGATTTCATGCAGTAATTCTGAGCCCACCTTATGTTTGTCCTTATGACAAACTTTTAACTATATACATATATAACTTTATTCTTAAATAAAGGTGTTTTTTTAGGCTTATATTTAGAAGGTCGAGTAAGATAGCGACATGTACAACATGTACAACTTCTTCGTGTGTGTGTTGGTGTGTAGGTGGGGGGGGGGGGGTAGGAGATAAAAAGGGGGAATCAGCAAATCAGAATTAGCTACGTGGAATATGGAGAGCCCACTAGTATACATATATGAGAAAATCTTCGCGGAAATTCCATTTCTCTCTAAATCAGTATTATTTACTGTCATCTAGTGTCACATACTGTCATCAACTATATTCAAACATGCTTGTTGCCTCTGGTACTCTATTGCTAACTTTCGCCGTTTTTCTTAATTCCGTTGGTAAATATAAAATAATGTAATATCATATTTATAATTTTAAGTTGAATTTCCAAACGGATAGATTAATTTTCTACCAAGAAGATTGGTTTATAACCAAAAAAGATTACCTTAAGAAAATCATACAAGCTGAATAGAATTATTCCTCAATTTAGAAAAATCTTTTAAAGTAAAAAAACTGGCCTAAAATCTTCCCGAAATTTTTCAATATTATTGGAAATATTAAAATTTTCTATAAAATTTTGTTTTAAAATTAAATTATTAAAGTGAAAAATTATTAAAAATTGTATCAGGAATCTTAAAAAAAGTTTTATTATTCATCGAAACCATGCAAATTCCTTAAAAAGCTACGATTTTTTAAGTTTAAATATTCAAAAATTCATATTTAATTTTTAGGTTATTTTTTGACAATTTTTGAAATCTTTCAAAGTGGTTAGAATATTTTTGAATATTCTCTTAAAATCCTTGAAATATTTCAAAATTTTGTTTCAAAGCCTTGAAAAATCTACATTTCGCATTTTTTCCAAAAATCTTGTAAAATCTTTTAAAATTGAAAAAAATTGCCCTGAAATCTTCAAGATACCGAATTTTAAAATTAAAAAAAACTAAACTTTATTTTGGAATTACTAACAAAATTTATAATGATTTCATTTTAAATGAATAATTTTAAATTTTATAGATTTTAATGTATGTCAACAAATATTCGGAAAAAGTTTAAGTCAATTTTTCTACTTCGTCGGATTTTAAAAATCTTAGTAAGAATTTTATAATTTTGAATGGTATTCAGATTTTTCAGAAGTTTTTAAATGATTTCTAAATAATTTAAACTGGAGAATGTTGGGAAAAATTGTAAACAAAATGTAAATTTAAAAATATTCGAAATATTTCGAATGATTTTCAAAAATGTGGAGTAAGAATCTGGAAGATTTCAGGGCAATGGCCCTAGTTTTGAAAGATTAAAGAATTCGAATTAAGTATCAATTATTCAAATCACAAAATTTCAAATTGTGAAGCTTCAAACTTGCATTATTTTTCATTGAAAATTGTCCACATCAAAACCTCTTAATTTTTATAATTTTACCATTTAAAGTTATACAATTTTGAAAATTAAAAATTTTAGAAATGTATCAATAAAAATTATTATTTCTTCATGATTTTGGAAATTAAAAGTCAACAGTTTAATTTTTTGAAGCTTTGAAATTGATAGAATTTTAAAATGAAATCATTAAAACTACAAAATTTAAAATTGCAAAACTGAAAAACCTAACCTTAAACTTCAAACTTGCTATTTTATCAATGAATGTATTTTTCAAGCTTAAAATTAATTTTTGGAATTGGTCAGAATCTTTTTGATAGTTTACGATCTTTTAATTTCTGCGAATAAATAAAAATATCCAAAATTTTCAACAAAATAGTTGGAAACTGGACCGAAATAGATTAATTTTCAAGCAAACAGTTGCATTTTCTACCAAGAAAGAATTCATTTCTACCGAAAGAGATGAATTTTTGAAAATCTTCAAAGCTTACTCGAATTATTCCTTAAATTAAAAAAAAATCTATCGAACTGAGAAAAATTGGCAGAAAATCTTCCTGTCCTTTTTGACAATTTTGTAAATCCTTTGAAAGGGTTTGAAATATTTCTAAATTTTCTGTTAGAATTATTTGAATTACAGAATTTCAAATTATAAATCTCACGACATGCATAATTTTCCATTGTAAAATTTTGAAGTGAACACTTCCTTATTTCAAAACTAAAAAGAAATTTGAATCTGAAGGCGGATAAATGAAAATGATCAAATTTAAATGATTTTGTAGATAAAAAGTAAAGTTTTTAATCCAATATCCATAATTTCAAATTTTAAATCTGAGAACTTGCATGATTTTTTATTGTCATTTTTCAAACTTTGAAGATGTACAAGTAAAAATTATTAAACTTGGATCATTTTGGAAATATAGCGTCAAGTTTTCACTTTCAGAACTTTCAAATTGAAGAAATTTCAAAAGCAAATCATCAAAACTATAAAATTTTTAATTGCAATAAATAAACCTTGCCATATTTTAAATTTTAAATTGTTTCACTTGTTAAATTATTAAATAAATTGTTAAACTCTAATTTCGAAATTAAAAGCTCTTTAATTTTGAAGAATGCCAATATCAAGTTTCACAATTTTGTAGAATTACAAATCGAAACTTTTTCATTTTGACGTTTTGTAATTCGACATTTTATCATTTTAAAGATGCATAAATAAAATTCTCTAAACTATGATGATTTTAATGATTTTCAAGATTATATTCAAGAGTTGTCAATAACAAATTTTTTACATTCATGAAATTTCAAAGCTTAATCATCAAAATTGCAAAATTTTTGATTGAAAATCTTGAAACTTCATCAATCCTGATCAGATTTTACTAATTGTACTAATAACTAAACGAAAACATACAGCTGAATTTAGACAAAGTACATAAATAAATTTCAAGATTATTTCAGATTTTCATTCAAAAATTGCATGAGACTAAAAAAACTTCTCTTTCTGTATCTTTTTTAATTAATTTTGCCATTGTTCTTTTCCCTAATTGATCGTTATAATGGATATTATAGCTATTGAATAAATATTCGCCTATTGCTGTTTCTTCTTACAGAATTAATAAGTTCAGAACCGAGGACTTTAAAGGATTTATTTCCCGGGTACAACGGTGTCATGCCTCCGGTCGAAACATTTAGGTATGAAGGTCAGTTGCCCAATTTCAAAAAATTTGGTGATAAACCTATCAACAAATCGAAACGTCTTGTAAAAAGGGGTCATATCATATTTGGAGGGCTGCGGGGAGATTTAATTTATGATCTATTCCTATTCTTTGTTTCTTTGGAACCTGAATTCTCCGTATTTGATATGAATAAAGACGAGTGGGTTACTCTGCCCTTTCACTTATCTCGGAAATTGGGTACAGGCCGTCTTTTTGACCTTGTTGTTGCGCGCGATCAAGTTGCTGCTAGACACGCATCAACATCGAAAAATTCAATATTCAAAGAAGCACACTTTAGAGCATGCAAGCAGGCAAACGATCGAGTAGACATTGTAGAAAAAAAGCAAACAAAGCTTCTGAACAAGGATCTAACAGCCACTGAAGACAGCATTAGACTAATCAAGGAAGAATACAGTGAAGTATATGATCGTGAATTTACGCGTTATTTATATCAGCATGGAGAATATAATTTAAACGGTATTCAGGAAAGGCAAAAAGAAATAATTCATGAAGACTAGAAAAAGGGAAAATATTTTAGCTTTGTATGTAGTTTTAGTAACTTGTAAGAACACCAGTTCTTAGGTGATACGCATTGCTCAAGATTCTCCGAAGATAAAATCTTATCACATTAGATTTTGTTGCAACGTCGAAAAAAATTTGTTTGTCTGAAGATTCAGTGTTAGGATTGTATCCATCATGGTGAAATCGCTGAACTCATGGTGCAATCATATCACTTATTTTCTCTATTTAGAAAAGTTGTCTTGTATTGATTGAAAAGAAATGTTTGTTGGATCTATGAAATAAGTTAAAAGAGATTTTATAAATATAAATGTAAACGTAATTGTAATTGTAAATGTAATTGTGAATGTAATTGTAAATGTAATTGTAAATTTAATTGTAAATGTAATTGTGAATGTAATTGTAAATGTAATTGTAAATTTAATTGTAATTGTAAATGTATTTGTAAATGTAACTGTAGATACTAGTACAGATATTTTAAAAGTAGGGCGTAGCCGATGGGGTGTAGCATCAGTATAGTCTTTTCCTAGGAGGATCCCGTCAGAATGGTGCACTAATGATGCAGAAAATTTGTCAACGTATTGTAATTATTTGATTCCAAATAAAACAAAATTAACTATAATAATCTATTATTCATTCTTTCATTGGTTTTGTCCACATTAGAGCAACCATATTTTCACTCGCTTAACAAGCTTTTTTTGTCAAGCCTGAAAGATCATTCTGGGTTAAAAATTCAACTATTTGACTATTCATGTAGTTTGTTGAAAATTGTTTTTTTTTTGTTTGTTACAGAATAAATCTTCTCTGTTAATCTTTTTTTTTTTGTAAAGTTTACATACATATATTGTATGTAAGTCCTCTTTTTTGATAAGAGATTAATTTTCTTGCTTAAAATATATCCCTGTGGTTAAAAACTTTACTACTGATGACCCCTTATTAGCCAAAGAACTAGAACGTTCAAGTGCTTTTAGGCATCACTAAAACAAATAAAAAATTTACAAATAATATAAAAATTAAAAATTTGATGCAGCATTTAGAAACATCTGATCCTAAGCCTGGTAATATCAATATCAATATTAATATTTATTAATTATAGGGGAAAACGAAAATTGTTATCACATTAATCCATCATAAAAATATATGCAATAATTGAAACCGTAAGAGAGATAAAGTTGGACAAATAAAGATCTGTTTTTCTGAAAGCTTTATTTAAACTCTGAGTGTTTCTTGATAAGATCCTTCAAATGCCGCTATTTGCTCTGAGACGTATATGTATAAGTGGTAACAGAATTGAAAATATTCATAAAGACTTATTGTTAAATTAATTTTTTTTTCTCGTCTTCAATTTAGCAGAGAGAAAGAGAGTAATCTAGCGACTATAAGGGCCATTTTCCTTGATTCTATTTTTAAATATTTAATAATAGATCATGTCTATCATTTTAGGAAGACTAGAAAACAAAGACGATTATTCTCTTGCTTTTGTCTCACGCAATTTTTGCATTGAAAGAAAAAAGAAAAGACTAAAGAAACGAAGTTTTACCCAAATTTTCAACAACAAAAAAATGAATTGTCAATAAAAAATCTAACAGTTGATATTTCAACTTGAAGCGATTCTAATTCTAGATCCAAAACAGATTAATTGTCTTCTTTCACTTTAAAGACGTGCGAAGAAGAAGAAATAAAGATTGACATTGTCTGATCAATAATTATAATTTGTACCATTCGTTCATTCTCTGGGTTTGGTGAATACACCGAGTACCAGACCTTTCCGAGCAAAAAGAAACTCGTGTTTGAGAACAGAAACCTTTTTGTCCTTGGGACAAGTACATGCATGAAATTCAGCACACTTACAGAAGACTATGCTAAAAACTGTTTATGGTCTGCTCTGTGAAATACGTCAATCATCCTTTGTTTCTTAAAACTATTGTTTGGCTGTTTAAAACTTTTTCATGCTAATGTATTCATCATAGCAGCGTGTAACTAGTTGACAGAAAATACAGAAAAGAGAACATCTTCCTTTTCGGGGAGTTTAACTTTGTCAATATCCTTGGGGGTTTCATTAGAAATTAGACAATCGCAGAAAAAACAGAAGATAAACTTTACATCGATTTCTGACGAAAGATTCTTTGCAACAAAAATTAACTTCAGAGGATAAACTTTACACAAATATCGGTTAAACTTTCTTTTGTTTTTCCATGACAAACACATGTATTTTGAAAGACCCGAAGTTGGCTGAACAAAACTTTATCGCTCTAAAAAATTTCCTGCAAAAAATTGTATTCTTAGTTTTTTCTGTGATGGCTTACGCTACGGAGAATGAACACCGAAAGTGACATTCTATTGACTGAGCACTTAGGAACCAAGAATTCCCCTGAAACTGGCGATTAAGAGAAGCGGGTTGGATTTTATTTTCCATCACAAGCTACATCTTTCAAATCAACATTTTTTTGGTGTTTCTGGCCAAAATTTCGAAACTTTTAGGTGAAATTTCTCAAAGAGGATATTATCCGATTTGAAAAAAAGAATGATGTCTCTAATGTCCATATGCGTCTGCCACTATGGTCGGGTTTAACATTTCGCTCCGGAAAAATTAGCAAAACGAGATACCCTATTATTTACTGTTAATCAATAACCACTGTGGTCTACTGCCCTGCGTCTATTGTAAGCAGTTAAATTCACCTACATAATTCAATTTCCTTTTACAGAATTAATAAGTTCAATACAGACGAGTTTATACCTATATACCTAACTATACACCTATATACCTATTTAGCCCCTACCTATCCACTCTATACCTATATACCCATATACACACCACTACTTTTCCAACCGAGCAAGTCACGCCTACCCCGAAAGGTAAATGGCTTAATGGTATAATAATAATAATTTCCTGGATACAATGGTGTCTTCTCTCCTATAGAAGAATATCCTAGTCCAGGTCTTCAAAAGTTCGAGAATTTCCGACAACTCTGTCTTGTGGACAAGTCTGTCCACAACGACATGTAATAATAAATACTAAAAAAAAACATCAATGGTGATCGTAATTGCTCAAGATTCTGCAAAGATAAAATCTGATCACATGAGAATTTATTGCGACGTTAGGAGAAATTTCTGGAAGATGCAATTTTAGTGAATACTGTTGTATGTCTAACCGTGAAATCTTTTTGAATCTATTAAAATTCCTCGACATTCCTTTAAATTCTTTACACTATAGGGAAGTTCTTTGACACCCCTTTGAGAATCCTAAATTTTGTTAACTACCTTTGAAATATTTTTAAATCCCTTCAAATATTCGAAATCTCATTATAATCACCTGGTATCCTTGAAAATTCGAGAAAATACTTCGGTACCATATGAAATCCTTTAAAATCCTTCAAAATGTCTTAAAATATTTTGAAACTGCGGAAAATCTCAGGAAATTCCCTGAAATCTATAGATATACTATAATTTTTAATATTTCTGAATCTTTTGAAATTCCTTACTTTAAAATAAAATCTTTTAAAAGCCATTCCATTTCTTCGAAGTTGTTTAAAATCCTTCATGTTAATCAGTAAATCTTCAAAATTCTGTTGTATCTTTTAAAATCATACGAAATCATCTAAAATCCTTGGAAATACTTTAAAGCTTTCAAAATCCTTTAAAATCGCCCGAAATTATCGAACCCTTTCAAATCTTTTAAAATACGTTAAAATTCTGAGAAATCTGTTTAAATCCCTTCAAATCTTCAAAATGTCATTAAAATCCCCTGATATCCTTAAAAATTCGAGAAATTCGTAAATCCCTTAAAATCTCTAAAAATCGGTTAAAATCCTTGAAATTCCTTGAAAAATTTCGAAACCTTACGAGATCCCTTGCAATTTTTCGAAACCTTCAAAAGACATTAAAGCCTTTTAAGATCGTGTCAATATTTCCTAATCTCTTGAAATCCCTTACAATATATTGAAATGTTTTAAAAGCCAATAAAAATCCTAGGAATCTCTCAAAATCCTTTATAATATTCGGAAATCCTTTAAAACTCACTAAAATTCCACTTTCGATTATCGTTTTTCGTGGTGTAAACTATTGTCCGATTTTTAATGAAACCCCTAAGTATTTTGACGAAGTTCAGCACGCAACAAAGGAAGATGTGCTCCTTTGCTGACTAAAAGTTCGGAATTATTTTTTGAACTGAATTTTTGGTTGGAAATTCAACTTTCTTCAAAAAAAAAATTGTCTCTTCGTCTTGAATGTTCAACTATTTGATTAAAATTGGAACTGTTTGTGATTGCAGTTAATTCTTTTCTGTTAGAAAATTCGAACATTTGGTAGAAAATTCATATTTTAGGGGGATGAAATTTCAGCTGTTTTGACGAAAATTCGTCTTTTTGGCATAAAACTTTGAGTTCCACTGATATTTATTTTTCTTTTAACAAAATAATCTTTCTTGGCTGAAAATGCAACTCTTTGTTTGAGAACTTGTTTCAAAAAAATTTATTTCATGGCTTGAAGATTTAACTATTTTGTTGAACATTCGTTTTTCAAATCCATCTTTAGTTGAAAATTGAATGTTATTAGTTGAAAATTGAACTACTACTTCCAACTAAAGAAGATAATTTTTTAACCAAAAATAGAATATGTTAATTTTCAGAAAAAAAAACAAATTGTCAAAAACCATAGGCTCTGTAATCAAAAAGAAAATAAAATCAATAAAAAAAAATTTATAATAAAATAGATGAGTTTTTAGACTAATTAGCATCATCAATCGCGGCGCTATGCACGCAAGCACTTTTCCGAATTAAGGGAAAACATAATTTTTAATACAAGCTAAAAATTAAAAATAACTATTTATTTGTTAAAGTTTTTAAAGACCGAAATTCAAAACTGTAGAGAAGGCTTACGAAGTTTGCTAATCCCTATCCAATTAAACTGTGCTGAAATTAAATTTTATGAACTTTTAACCTCAATGATTTGAGTCTCTCAAGGTAACATAATATTAATTATGTATGTATATTCTTACCTAATACTTAAAGGGACCTTCTGTTTCATTCTATATCTTTTCTTTTATTAATTGAAAAAAAATTGGTCTCAGAATTTCTGACAAAATTGCCAGAAAAAACCGAAAAAAAACATATGCATCTTGATTTTTTTTTAAATTCAGGGTTTATAAAGAAAAACTGTTTGAATGAAAAATGTCAATTTCTAAGAAAAACATTGTTTTTTGTTCTCGTACTTTTTTTCTCAATACGATCATTTAAAATCTGAAGAAAATAATATCGCTTGTGTAATCGACTACTACAAACATTGAGTAATGATGAAGGAAATAATTTTCAGTTGCGAAACCTCTATTCTCCTTCACTCGCTTTGACTGCGAAAGATAAAAAACATTTTCGTAACTCACTATATAAATTAACCGAAGAAAAAAATTTTAAAAATGTATATGACGCTTTATATCTAGCCGATGAAAATTTTGATATTTATTATTTATATTTGGGAAAGAAATTTAGAAAATATTCTAACAAGACTGAGAGACTAGTAATGACTTTTCCAAAACATTGAAACTTATAGACATTTTTTTTTAAACAGTTCAAGATTTTCGATTTTAAGAATGAAAATTACTTTTTGAATAATGAAAATATGGATATTGGATATTATTTCCACCTGGACATCACCAGATGGTAACACTCGCAATCAGATTGATCACGTTCTAATTGACAGAAGACGTCATACAAACATTCTTGATATAAGATCGTACAGGAACGAAGAGTGCAAACTTTGGTTTGAAAAACATCGGAAGGCCAAACTAATTAGTTTACAAAATAAGTGCGATCAAACACATAAGAAGTATCTCGAGATTAGTAAAAGTACAAATAGGCTTTATAGATCCAAGAAAAGGAAGTGCGAAAAGAATAAAATACTAGCAATAGAAACGCATAATAAACAAAATAACCCGCGTGAGATGTACAGGGGAATCAATTTTATAAGGAAAGGCTATCAAAGTAGAACGGAAGTAATGAGGGACGAAAATGGCAATCTAGTAGCCGATGCGACAGAGAGACTGAATTTATGGAAAAACTATTTCGATAAGTTATTAAATGTACGCGAAGCCCCCGTTGAAGGTAATCTCGGTGAAATCCACACTTTTGATCTATTAATTGATGACCCTACTGATATAGAAATAGAAATAGCCATACAGAAGTTAAAAAATAACAAAGCCGCTGGCATCGACGACCTACCGTCAGAACTGATGAAAAATGGAGGCCCTTGCCGCACAAGGCAAATTTGTAAATTAATACGCGCAGCTTGGAAAACAGAACGCATACCGGAAGAATGGAATACCTCTATCATTATTCCCATCTTTAAAAAAGGCGATAAAACTAACTGTAACAACTATCGGGGAATTTCACTTGTGCCTTCATGTTATAAGATCCTGTCCAATGTAATCTTAAGTAGACTAACTCCTTTTGCCAAGGAAATCATTGGGGATTACCAATGTGGATTCCGCCGAAACCGATCTACAAGCGATCAAATGTTTACAATTAGACAACTGTTAGAAAAGAAATGGGAATTTAATGAAGTAGTGCATCAGCTATTTGTCGATTTCAAAAAAGCTTACGACTCTATCATACGCGCACGAATGTACTGGATCCTAGAGTTCTTGGGTGTACCAAGAAAATTAGTTAGACTTATCGAAATTTGCTTAAGCGGCAGTAGGGGTAGAATACGAGCAAACGGAAGTTTATCGGAAGAGTTTTCGATCCGCGATGGCCTGAAACAGGGCGATGCACTTCCGTGCGCCTTTTTCAATTCAGTTTTAGAATACGTGGTCAGACAAGTACAAGCGAATCCGACCGGTGCTACCCTCAATGGGATAATGCCAAATTCTTGGGTATGCGGATGATCTCGACTTACTAGGGGATGATAAAGAAACCGTAGCTAAAAACGCAGAAATCTTGATCACAAAAGCCAAAGATATTGGTTTGGAAGTTAGCGAATCAAAGACAAAATATATGACCGTCGTCAGATCCGAACAAAGTAATGTAGGCGGGGATCTTATGGCCGGAAATATGAAATTCGAAAGGGTTAACGAGTTTAAATACCTCGGGTCTATTATAACTAGCAAAAATAATATTAAAACGGAAATCAACGTGCGGCTGCACGCTGGCAATGGGTGCTATTATGCAGCAAACACACTACTAAAATCGCGATTGCTACTTAGAAAAATCTATGGTCCAAAAAGGGACGAAGAGACCGGCGAGTGGAGAAAACTGCATAATGATGAGCTGCACGCTCTCTACGGGTCAGCAAATATTAATAGAGTAATGAAAGCGCGTAAATTACGATGGGCGGGGCATGTAGCAAGAATGGACAATGAAAGAACAGTGGCGCAAGTTTTAAGAGCGAAACCGATTGGTAAGAGACCTCTAGGCAGACCGAGAATCAGATGGGAGAAAAATGTAAGGGATGATCTAAAAGAACTAGGACATGATTACTTAAACTGGATGGAGGATGCACAGGATAGAGATGCGTGGCGGTTTCGGGTAGAGGAGGCGATGAACTTTCGAGTTCGAATCGCTAATCGATAATAATAATGCCAAAATTTAATTCCAAATTTTCACTGGATATCAAGTATGTTTGGAAAGTACCCCAATGAAATGTTTCGATTAGACGAAAGTTCAAGTAGAGTATTTCCAACATTCCGAAGTTTGTTTCGACTTCTCGCGGCTAGTTTACCTGAAAGTATTGCTAAAAACTATATTTATATGGTATAGAGATTGCATTCATAAAATTTGAATGAATATTGATGGTATTACAAATATGTTTGATCAAAGTTGCCCTTCTTTTAAAGACAGCTTTTTCGGCTTGCAAATAATTCTTTCTCAGATGAAAAAAGATCTCTATAATGGAAACGATTTCTGTGATAGGTTAAGAAATTTCAATCGATATTTTTGCTATTGGCATTCAATTGCCAAAATAGGAAACTTGGGTTCTTTTCACTTTTCGATTATTATGTTCTATTTTCATGATAAAAGTGACTCCTAAAAGTATATATCATTCGAATCAGAATTTCAAGAAACATGCAAATTCGTTGAACGCCAGAGAAGTTTTTTTGGCAAACTTTTTGGGAACTTTAACATTTCGTACATTTCTTTGGTGGCTAAAGAGAAAATTCAGAAATGAATCTGAGAGGGTTTTCTTGAGAGTCGCGCCAGATGTGAATTACAGTTAGCGTAGGCCCTACAACTTGCCGGGGTGAGGTAAAGGGTACGCATTGTAGTGAGTACAATAGCGTGGGCGTATCTAAATGTCTCCTCAATATTTGGCCGCTAGGATCGGTAGTTACTTGCCTTGAATTTACTTCATGCAGACACTTCGTTAGCACATGCTTATTCATATTTATTTAAGAGAAACTTTTTTATTAGAGACATACATTTGTAGATAAAATATCAATCTAGATCCGCAATTTTGAAAATTTGTGAAATAATCATTACAAGCCGAGAAATTAGTCTTTAAAAGTAAGGTAACTTTGATCAAGCATATTTTTAATATAATAAATGTTTATAAAAATTTAATAAATGCTGGAAATAGCTCATTATTTTCTGAATGCAGGCATACCACACAACGTATTTTTCCCTATACTTTCGAAGAAATTAGTGGCTGACGGTGACCTTACAAAAGCGCATGTCCCCAGCCCTCTTAACTTTTTTTTTGTGAATCTAATATTAAAAATGAAAAGTGCATTTTGACAACAAAAACTTCATTCCCGTACGTGCGTTAAAAACCAGTTTCAGAGTGAAAAAAAATTATAAAAACCATTCCGTTACTTGCTCACCGGTGTTTTCTTTCATAAGTAGGTGACTTTTTATGATTAAAATCTGTTATTTTTTTATAAATATTAAAAAAGGCTAAACTTCATTATTTTTCTCGCAGCATTACCGTACGGTACAATAGAAGAGCGTACGACTGCTTATATGCGCGTGCGCGTGGTTCAGGAGGGCCGGTTTGTTTACTGTTTCCTAACCTCTATTTATAAATATACAGATCTCAAGAAATGGGCTAAATAAGTCAATTAGAAAGGAAGAGATGTGTTGGAAATTATATTACAGCACAAGCAGGTAGATTTGTTATTACAGCTAAAAGGTGCTGAGATTCTAATATAAAAATTTTAGAAAATAAGTAATTTAATGTAATTTTCCTTACACCTGTTGAATTTTCATGAGTTCATATTTTCAATTTTTATAAAAATGGAAGCATAATTTATTACTCAGTTACTTAGTTAGTATGTGACACGATGTAATAAATAGATTTCAATACATTTGAAAGACTGCATAACAAATCATGTAAATAGTTTCATTGAAAGTTGAATCTTCAATTGTACATTGTACTACAGTCACGTTGTTTCGATTTTTGTAATTTAAAACGTATTTATTGAAATAAAAAATAATAGTAACAATTGGACTTTTAATTTATTACGTCACCTTACTTATATTCGAAAAAATTATCTGCAATAGTTAAATATTTCGTTTTTCCTAAATGTCATGCGTTACATTATTCAGTTTTGAACTTTTTAAAGCTCGCGCTCTCTTTCATCAAACTCCTAACCTCAAATCCACTTTCCGTATTTCATGTACGAATTTCATTATTATTTCTTATTTTCATAACTGCCGCTTTTGGATTTTAAAGTTTTAGATGTGATAAGATCAATTTCCGTTATGAAATATTTAATTCCTAATAATAATGTGATTGCGCTACAAGGATGGACCCCTTTCCCTAGCTAGTCGTGGGAACAACAATGAAACCACCAAAACACCAAAATGTTGTAGATGCGGTTCAAGACAATCGTACGCGCAGAGCACCCGACAATGGGTCGCCAAACAATGCCGATCAGCCTAGAGTTCGGGGTGCTGAAAATAATTTAGATGGAAACACGACGACGAACCGGCGAAACGGCCACATTCAGTGGACGGATCAACTCAAGGATGACTTGTTAGACTGCTACGATGCCAGCATTATCCCTGGTCACCGAGGCTTTATGGCGCGTATGCACACTCTGTGGTGCCAGAAACGCCCAGAGCTTCAGCACGTTTCGCATCAGTCTTTGCGAAATCAAGCCGTCAACCTCCGGAAAAATGGATATGTACGCGGAGCGCTTCCCCAACCGCTGCTTTATGAAGCTGCAGACGAAGATGAGGAAGCGACATTGAGACCAACCGCAGAAAGCAGGCACCTTCTGAGAGATGATCGCAATTCCATTACCAGAAGGAACATCAACATGCAAGTTCCTCCTAAGCCCTAAGATCTGGCTGAAATGGATGCCATCCTTCGTGGAGATATCTCGCAAGAGTCCGACCTCTGAGCCATCAATTGCTCAGTTTATGGTGCTGCGAGAACTTTGGCTGATTCAAATCGAAGGCTGAAACCGACGATGGAGCAAAAGACGAAAAGACGCTTGCATCAACTGAACAAGAAGATTCGATGGTCAAGACAGAATGCGTCCCGTGTTCAATGTTTGATTGACTACATAACATCTGGTAGACCGTTTACGGAAAGGGTTCGAAAGTTCGCCCAAGAACTACGGATCTTGAATCACACACTAAACAAGTCAAAGCTGCTGACAATTAAGCAGCATATTGTTGACAAAATACGGCTGTTATTTGAATCAACAGTTTCTCGCTGACCCATCGCGCCTCTTCAGCGATCTACCTGTTTCTGTAAAAAATCCACCCAAGCCCAAGGAGGTAGAGACTTTTTGGAGAGAGGTGTACAAGATCCCGAAAACACTAGAGTTGCAAGAAGATACTGAAAATATCATCCGCTTCAAGGAGTTTTGCGACAACCTCATAAAATCTGAGGAGGAATGTCCATCAATCACTGCCGAAGAGGTGAAAAAATCACTTAGAGGCACGAAGAACTTTTCCGCTGCTGGTCCAGATTTTATCAAGAACTTTTGGTGGAAGAAGTTTACTTTTACACACCAACATTTGGCCCGCATATTCACCTCATATTTAAAGTCGGAGACGCCCATTCCGCAGTGGCTGGTGTTAGGACGCACTATACTCCTGCCAAAAAAAGGCAACTTGTCCAACCCAGAGAATTACAGGAAAATAACTTGTTTGAACACGCTGTATAAGATTATATATATATATATATATATATATATTATTATATTTACAGCTTTCCTCAACAACAGGATTGTTCGACGAATTGAGCCTGTATGGCGAGAGATGTACGAACAACGTGGCTCGAAAAAAGGTGTAACAGGCAGTCGAGAGAACCTGCTAATTGACAGGTGTGTCTGTAAAGACGCTGCAGCCCATCAGCGCGTCCTGTCAATGGCCTGGATTGACTACCGGAAAGCTTTCGATTAAACATCTCATAGACTTATCATGTCTGTTGGAAAGCTTGAAGGTACATCCATACATAGTGAGATGCATAGAGAGATTGTCACCTTCCAGAGGGGCGTCTTTCAAGGTGATACCATGAGCCCTTTGCTTTTTTGCATCACACTTCTGCCTCTATCTCTCGCACTACGAAATTCTCCTGGATACCTCTGTGGCGACACTAATCAGCGCGAGCATAAGGTCACTCATTTATTTTATATGGATGACCTGAAGCTCTATGCCTCTGGTAAAAGCAAACTTCAAACTGCTATAAATATTGTCAAGAACTACACAGGAGAGATTGGGATGGACTTTGGCTTGGACAAGTGTGCCAAAATTCATCTGAAGAAAGGAAAGATTACTTGCGTTCCCAAGGACCCTGAGCTAATGGATATAAGTGTTATCAGACATCTTAATACTGGAGAGACCTATACATACCTGGGCGTGCCTCAAAACCGCATTCAGGACGTGACATCAGTGAAGGAATCTCTCCGAAGCAGATACAAGCATCTTCTTCGACAGATTTGGTCTTCCAATCTGTCGGCGTTGAACAAGGTATCTGCGACTAACATGCTTGCCGTCCCGGTTCTACTCTACTCGTTTAGGGTAGTTCAATGGACGAAGAACGAGCTTAAGGCCCTTGATGTCATTACACGTAAGATCATGCATATGCATAAAAGCTTGCATATCAATTCGTCAGTTCCACGATTATATATTTCACGCCGTCAAGGCGGACGCGGACTTCTGAATCTCCAGTGTCTTCATAACCAGATTGTTCTAAGTACAGCTTACATCGTTGCGAATGGCAGAGATCCTCTCCTAAAGATGGTCAGGAACCACGAGATGATTGGTGAAGGAGCGTTCCTTTACAAAGCCGCGGAGCAAGCGGCCGAGACCCTTGGCCTGAATTTTAACATCAGAAGTGAGGAGAGTGCATTACTTCATCTAGATGCTTCACTTCTAAAAACCAAAGTAAAGAAAGCAGAGGTTGAACATTTTCACCAAGAGCTACTCGACAAGAAAATGCAGGGAAACTTTCACAGAAATGTAGAAAAACAGTCCTTGTCGAAGGAGCAAACTTTTGCTTTCCTCAAATCATCAGGGCTTAATTCAGGTACAGAGGGTTTTATTTTCGCATGCCAGGACGGTGTCATTTCCAGCTTAGCATACCGTGAGCGCATTTTATGTCAAGAAGTTCCCAGTGATAGGTGCAGAGCGTGTCATGCACACGCTGAGTGCCTAGAACACATACTATCAGGGTGTCCGACCCACGCGGGATCGACGTATATCTACAGACATAATGCGGCCCTAAGAGTGCTTTATTACCATCTTTGTCGCTCTTACGGTGTTGGCCGCGACCCTGCTCTGCCGAACGCTCCAAGGGAGATAGAGTCGATTGTCCGAAACGAGAAGTGCCAAATTTTCTGGAACTGATTTTCGGGCAGCTGTCTCCGTTGCGCACTCGAGGCCTAACATTGTTCTCCAAGACTTCGAGAAACGAACTATATTCGTGATCGAATTCTCGGCTCCGTCCGAAAGAAAAAGAGGAGAGGTATCAAGACCTTAAAAGAGAGCTGCAACGACTGTACCTAAAATATTCGGTACAAGTAATTGTCCTTGTGATAGGTGCTCTCGGAGGTGCGAAACTATCACTGGTTCGTAACCTTAAAGCCATACCCGCGTGCCAAAAATATGCCAAGGCACTTGCGAGATGGATGCAGAAAGCTTTCATCCTTGGGTCGCTTCGTGTCCTCAAGACACACGAGGGTTTCGCCGGTCTGTCGTTGTGATTTCGTCGTTGCCTATGACCACCCATCTCACGGTTGTGAGACGTGGCCGTGGGTGTGATTTACCGCGGTGCTACTGGGGGCTATTGACATTTTTTGGATCGCAGTTGCTCTTCGTGGAACCCTGCGGTGGTTGTTTAACTTTTTTTGAAAATTATATATATATGGGGCATTATTTCTCAAGTGTACCCACTCAAAAAGTCAAAGTTGTCCGATCTAAGTTAAACTTAGGCAAAGTGTTGTGCTATTGGATAGTAGTTTATGGGGAAAAAATTTTGTCATTCGGATAAGTATTGACCGAGGGGGAGGGGGTGAAAGTGTTTGAATTTTCGTGGATATCGTCTATTTCGGCGATTTTTAACTCTTCTAATAGCGATGAAAAAAACGTTGTTTAGTGCAGTTTCGATAGGGTTTTTCACGCCCTTTCGATTGGTGCTACGCATTTTCTCAAAAAATTAATATTTGACCTTCAAAAATCTTAAAAGAAAGCTTAGGTTTTTTCCTATAAGACTATGTAGATTAGAAAGTGGGATGCAAATTTTTAATTTATGAAAATAAGCGTTGAGTAGTCCGGTACGCTCGTGACACTGGCTCTTGAGCCCCGCCCGTTGTACAACGTGGTACACCTTCATTGTATTGCTTTTACGAAAAGTAATAATACTATATGCTCGTGTAAATGAGCTTTTGTCACATAAAATTTGTTGATATATAGCAAATATTCCAATAAGACGCCTGCTTAAAAAATCAACGGATATGTATTTTCGGAAGTCACTTGTTCTTCATTTCTTTCTCGTCAGGTTATTATAGGAAACAAATGAAGACCGCGGTCATTAGAGAGATAAGTTTCAAATTTCATCCGCTAGATGGCAAAACACTAAAAATTCTCAAAAGTAAAAACAAAAATCTACTATATAAGACAACCATTAATCATTCTTATACTGTATTATGAAATTGGATTTCAAAACGGT
>CAKNYM010041652.1:0-32538 GCA_932195095.1 Andricus curvator
TGAACATTCGCGTTGTTTATTATTATTATTGTCATTAACCAATGAATATTCTGAAAGATCTGTGCATATAAAATAATATTTCTTTTGTTTCTTGCTATAGTATTCACGCACCACTTTTTGCCAATAGTTCTGTCATTTTCGTCAAAGCGATTCAGTACCAGTTTTTTCGCAATGGCGTTTAGGAACCGTTTGTCCTGTTATGTTTTCGAAAGGCTTTTTGCTCCACAACAAATGGCGCGAATAGATAGGGATGAACATGCTGCTGTCCGCGAGCTTGCAATTCGTCGACGCGACGCATTTAACTTAGCAGGGCTTATCGTAAGTGTGCAAACGAGACTATGCGTTAATTGCAATCAGTCCATTCTTATTGAAATATTGTTAATGGAACGTGATCTCGCTTGCATAAGATTAAACGTATTGACACAAACTGCGAATCATAGTTGCGTGATCTGTAATGGTATACGTGATATACACAGGCTTTCAGTTGAATGCAGAATCAATGTTTTTGTATCACTGAATATTTATATTCCAGAAGATGTGAGATCTTGCCAACATCACTTAGATGATCGAGGCTTCATTTTATCGCCGTTATTGCCTGGCTTACTCTTCGTTAACAGGCCCTACATTATACCCGGTTGGCAACTTCATCTTTTTTTGCAGGGACTTCGCAGAGTGGCAATGAATTCAACGACATTTGATAATGAACACAGTTTTACAGATGAACACTCTATTTTTTCTATCACAAAGAAACAGTTTCTTGAGGGTTTAACGTTTTGCGATCCAGTACCTTGTCAAGGTAGTCATATGTAGGTTCGTAACAAAAACAGGACCTTCTAATGTTCTCGTGCAAGTTGCGACAAGGCTGTAAGTCTCGCTGTCGCCACCGCTAGACAGTCCTTGATGCTACGATTCGTACCTGGCAATATTGGCTTTAATTCGATTACGCTAGAGGAATATATCGAACGACATGTGACGGACTTTGCAAATGAGCTGTACAATCCGAATCCAAATATTCCAAGAGTGATCGCGTACATTGACGGTACCTACAGCTACATCGAAAAGAGTAGCAAGTTCCGCACTTTGCGACAGTCATATTGTCTGAATAAAGGACACCACTTAGTGAAACCTGCCCTGGTAGTATCACTCGAAATTCATGGACCATATTTCTCGGACAGCAGGAACAATGATGCTGCTATGCTTCAAAATGAGTTTCAAAGAAACGAAGATAGGATGAGATAATGGTTTCCTGAAGGATCTATTATTGTGGTTGACAGAGGTTATCGAGATGCTACAGAGCTGTTTCGAAACCTTGGTATTTACTGGAAAATGCCCACGCTACTTCAACGAGGGCAGCGTCAACTATTGACTGAAGAAGCAAATGAATCGAGATTGGTGACAAAAACAAGATGGATTGTTGAGGATAGGAATGGTCACATTAAATCCATTTTCAAGTTCTTCGCTCAAGTCATACGCGTTCCGTATCTTCACAATCTTGGCGATTTTTATCGAATTGCTGGTGCCATAATAAACATGTACCATGCACCAATTGAGATGCAAGGTGCGAATGCAGAACTGGCCAGAGAATTGCTACAGAGAGCTCGGAAGGTGAACGTTATTCAAGCGCTCGTAGAAGAGGAAAACCTGCAAGCCAGAAATGCTCAGAGATGGATGCGCTTGAGCTCTCAGCATGTGCAAGACTTTTCACGTTTAACGTTGGAATTTTTGAGAGATTTGACTGTTGGAGTTTATCAGATCAACTTAGCTCCAGGATACATCCAAGATAAGCTGCAAAGAGAGGAGCAGGCGGAGCTTCAATTGGAAGTCTTGCGTCATGCGTAGATGATCCCAGAGCCAGGACTGATAAGAGTGAGAGTTTTCTCACGATTTCGTAATGCGACCAAACATCAACTTTGAATTTGCGTATGTGCCCATTGAAGACATGGAACATGACGATCAAGATGACAGTGACCCTGATCCTATCCAAGGCTGCTATTGTACGTGCCAATCTGGCGCACGAACCCTTGGCTTATGTGTACATGTTGCTGCCGTATAATGGTACATTGGCTATGCTCGATACGAAAATAATGTTCGTTATCCCTCGACATCGCTTCACAATGTGATCATTGACGCTGCTCACAGACCAGAACAACAAAACCCAAACTAAACTGACCTTCTTGAGCTTCACTATTTTGAATTAGATTTTCCTAAAAACTATTTGAATATGCAAAAGGAACAATACAGTCAAAACCCACTATACCGTTTGTTCAACAAGAAACGTTCCTCGTTTTTGTTTTAACTATTTGAGATTTTTGGAAGTTTTTTTTTCGAATAAAAGTACATTCGAAGAACTACGGCGCACTAACCTAGTACATTGTCCAGTCTCCATCATTATCCAGAATGGCCTGGCACTTTTTCGGCATGCTTTCTAGCAATTTTTCAGCATATTCCGTGGGTAATGAATGCTATACCACCTTGATTTTTCGCGAGAGCTGTTTCAGGGTGACAACACGCTTTCCCGCAAGCTTTCTCTTCACCATACTCCAGACATTTTCGATGGGATTCGCATCGGGGGATTGTGGTGGCCAGTTCAAAGTTGTGATGCCATTTTTTGCTTTCCAGGCGGTGCAGAGACGGTTACGTTGTTTGGGGTCGTTATCTTCTTGCAAGATCCAATCTCCAGTATCGACTCCAAACATCTTCTTAGCAGACTACAGAAGACCACATTTATATATTTATTTATATTTATATATTTTGGTGCTGCCTCCAAGGATAGCCTTGAGCGCGGTGCAGCCGAAAATCTTTCCATTTTTCAGGGTTTTGTCAGAGGGATTTTTTGTTCGCGGCACCATGGTCCAGAAAATGTCAAAGTTACAAAGTGCTTAGTGTTTCCAGTGAGCTTAGTGCCAATATCCTCTATGTGGGGTGGATGCTACTCCAAAGGGTTCCTTTGGCGCGGTGCAGACGAAACTCTGTCCATTTTTTGGGGTTTTGTCAGAGGGATTTTTTGTTTGCAGGGCCATGGTCCACACAATGTCAAAGTTACAAAGTGGTAAGTGTTGCCAGTGAGCGTAGGGCCAATAGCCTCTATATGGCGTGCATGCTACGCCAGAGGGTCCCTTTGGTGCGGAGCAGACGAAAATCTGTCCATTTTTCGGGGTTTTGTCAGAAGGATTTTTTGTTCACGGGGCCATGACCTACAAAATGTCACAGTTGCAGAGTGCTAAGTGTTGCCAGTGAGCGTAGGGCCAATAGCCTCTGTGTTGCGTGCATGCTACTCCAGAGGGTCCCTTTGGCGCGGAGCAGACGAAAATCTGTCCCTTTTTCGGGGTTTTGTCAGCAGAATTTTTTGTTCGCGGGGTAAGGATCTACAAAATGTCACAGTTACAAAGTACTAAGTGTTTCCAGTGAGCGTAGCGCCAGTAGCCTCCATGTAGCGTGAATGCTGGTCTAAAAGGGTACCTTTGGCGCGGTGCAGACGAAAATCTGTCCATTTTTCGGGGTTTTGTGAGAAGGATTTTTTTCGGGGAGCCATGACCTACAAAATGTCACAGTTGCAGAGTGCTAAGTGTTTTCAGTGAGCTTCGCGCCAATAGCTTCTATGTAGCGTGAATGCTGGTCTGAAAGGGTACTTTTGGCGTGGTGCAGATGGAAATCTGTCCATTTTTCGGGGTTTTGTCATTATGATTTTTTGTTCCTACAAACTAATTTTTTGTACAAATTTATCTTTGAAATTTATCGTTGAAGAAAGTTCATAATCGCGCTCTTCGAAAAATTTTCTAGATCTGCTTTTGGTCATTCTGCAAGGCATACAAACACACTTATCTGCTTTAAAAACGTGTTTCTTTAGCAAATTTTGTTAACGATTTCAGATATAGAAAAATTTATTTTCAAAATGGAAAACTGTAAAATTGTAGAGATTATTTACCCCACAAAAATTCCATCATTTTTCAAAAAATCAACCATTTTTCAAAAATTTGTAAAAAGCACTCGCAAGAAAAAATTCAATTGAAAAAAACGTTATTAAAATAAAGGATTTTTGTACATTTTAAATCTTTTTCATTGAAAATAACTTTTTTAATTGGAGTGAAATCAGTATTATTATTTGTGTATGTCCATATTAAAACGGTCCACATCGTCAGTTGTCAAAAACGGCAACTTCCGACTGAATTCTGTCTGAAATTGACCCTTATTGACAAGCGCAAAGTGGGCTGATTCAATATCACCGTACACATTAGGTTGGCTTGAAAATAACAAATTCTGGCATTCGACATCTCTACAACGCGAAAAATTAGCTACTAAATAAAAATGTTAAAAAAACTTCAGTTTTAGAGTTTTTAAATTTACTTGAGTTTCAATTTATTTTCACATACCTGGAGGTAAAAAAGTTGCAACATTTTTTTTGCTGATTTCAATCAATCATTTTCTCAGAATTAATTCTTGTTTAATTCACCCCTGTTGAATTTTTAATTTTTATTCCTTTGCCTTAGGAATTTTTTCATAGTGTATTTTTGTCACTGGAAAATTTGGAAGTACCCGAAAAAAATTAATCCCTTATGTACACAGGTGTTAAGAATTTTTTTGCGAAAACAAGTGTGAATTAAAGGGGAATGATCACGTAAACAATGATAAATTTAAATCACCAAAAAATGGAACAACTTTTTTTACCTCCAGGTTTCTGAAAAAATTAAAACTCAAGAAAATTTAAAAACTCTGCAAACAAGATATTTTAAAAACATTTTCATCTAGGGCAAGTACCTCCACTAGGGGCTGTAACACCTTATAGTTGGTGGGGAGGCTTAAGCGTGTGGGACATGGGGGTCAAAAGGACCTCGGCCTGCATGCGTATGGATATGAATGAAAGGATCCCTATAAACGGGCTCTCCTGGGTGAGAGGAAAGGGATCCCTATAAACGGGCTCTCCTGGTATGCGTGATTACGGTATGGTATAAGGGTGAAAGGGCTTAGCTTACACGGGCCTTCTGGATCCCTGGGTCGAGACCCCTCCCGGACCGATTTTCAGTTTTGAAATAGGGATCATGCTCGTGGCACTTTGGCACCTAGGGGTTACGAAGGTGTCCTAACGGCCTCTCGGGGACAACGGACGACCTCCGCGAGTAATTAGTCTTACCCCTGCATGCGGAGCAAAATGCGGGATCAAAATGAATACGCAAAATACCACAAATGGAAAAGGAGGAGGAAGGAAGTTGGCGGAGGGGGGAGAGGGGTTGGATCTCAACGGGTCCAGCATAACCCTTTCCTCCCCATCTGTCTCTCCGGCAAGCCAAATTCAGGTGACGGCTGTGGCCCCAGCTCCCTCGGGAGCTGAGGAATCTACGGTCCCTCTTAACGAGGCTATGGTAATTGGAGAGGCCCATCAGTCCTCCAAAAAGAAGAGACGCATCAACGGTTCCCTGAAAAGGAGACTGAAGAGGCAAGCGCAGCAGGCTAGTAGAGCAGCTGCGGAAGCTGGAACGTCGGCAGCTACAGGGCCGACATCCAGCACTGAGGCCTAGAAGAGAGGTAGGGGCTCAGGGGACACCCCACCGGGGGTGGCGAAGCCTTTGAAGAGGCACAAGTCGGCCCAGCAGCCGACGAACAGAGAGTCGTCGAGAGCTGGACTGACGACCGCTCAGAGGAGTAAACCCCTGACGATGGTGGTGACCGACACCAACTGCCCGGACTCGTTGCTCACTACGTGGCATTACGAGATCTTCAGAGAGGCTACCTGGAGGGTGCTCAAAGAGTGTCGCCAGATCAATGGCCAAGATTCGAGGATGGTGATGGCTACGGCGTGGTTCCCTGGTAAACTAGAAGACCCATCTGAGGTGCTCCGTCGGTTGGAGAAAATCAACCCCTCACTTAAGACAGCGTCCTGGCGCAGCGTCAGGCATGATGGGCCTCAGGAAGTGGACACAGTAGGAGGCACCAGGCATCTCCTAGTCGTGCAGATTCCTGAATCCCAGACGAGGGCTCTTTCGGCCCTCAACAACAGGCCCTTCTATCACTTTCGACAGGTCAACTTCAGGGTTGCCGGCCAGGGACAGGAGGAGCCTGTTGAGACACAGGAAGATCGGGAGCAAACCTAAATGACTGCCCCTGGTCTAACCATTATCCAGATTAACTTGCATCACAGCAAAGGCGCCTCTGCAGTTTTGCAGAGGGGCATGGCTTAGAGGCACGCAGGTATCTCAATAATACAAGAACCATGGTTAGTTCGAGATACCATGAGGGGATTAGGGAGGGCTGGTCTTTTCTGTTACAGGAACGGAAGGCGGCCAAACCAAGGGCTTGCATACTGGCGAAGGGTGTTAACGCTGTCCCGCTGCTTGATCTATGTTTGAGAAACCTGATGGTGATAGCCATGGATCTCAAAGGAAGGCTAGTTCTGGGATCGGCTCATTTTCCTTATAGCAGCGATACCAACCTACCAGTGGAGGTACGTACACTGGTGGAATATTGCAAGGTAAGGGGTATTCCTCTTCTGCTGGGATGCGATGCTAATTCCCACCATACTTTGTGGGGCAGCACAGACATCAACTCAAGAAGTAATGACCTACTGGAATACCTAAAAACCACTGATTTAGATATTCTTAATACGGGGAACACCCCGACGTTCCGTAACTCGGTCAGGGAGGAAGTCATTGACATAACTCTCTGTACCAGTAGTTTTAGGGATAATATGAAGAAGTGGAGAGTTTCAGATGAACCCACTCTCGCAGATCACTCACAGATAGAGTTCGTGTTCGAATCCGTTGTACCCGCTGGCCCTAAATGGGGCAGAAATCCAAGAAGAACGTACTGGGATCAGTTTTCCGCGAAGCTAAGATGTGCACTTTCAGAGGTTCCCAGGTCAATTCGAGACGTGGATACCCTGGAGATGGCAGCCAAAACTTTCACGGAAGCCATCAAAGCTACTTAGGAAAGTAATTGTCGATCTACAAGAGTCCAAAAGGCTGGACAGACACACTGGTGGAATGGGAAACTCGAAGAGCTTCGCAGGGAAACCAGAGAGAGGTTCAGACATGCCAGTACTGGCAAAACGAAGGAACTATGGACTTCATTCACAACGATGAGGGACGAATACAGGGGTGAAATACGTAAGGCAAAGCAAGAGAGCTGGACCAAGTTTTGCACAGACATCGAGAAGGGAGCTGAGGCGACTAGACTGGATAGGCTGCTTTCTCGAAATCCGGAAGCTATTCTCGGCACTCTGAAATTGCCCGCCGGGGGTACCCACAGTTGGACGGGGATTCCTTGGCTCACCTGATCAAGGCACATTGCTCGGGCTTTTCAAGGTTTGGACAAAAGGGGACGACACCTCAGTGGCAAACAAAGTCGCCTGCGGCTCAACTAGTCCCGAAACGGCGGCTAGCCAACGAGATTGTCATCCGCGCCAGGGTCAGGTAGGGCCTGAAGTCTTTCAGTCCTTACAAGTCGCCTGGCCCAGATAACATATATCAGGTTTTCTTACAGAGGGCTGGAGTGATCATCGTAGGGCCGCTAGTGAGACTTTCTATGGCTAGTGTGACGTTGGGATATGTCCCGACGGCATGGAGGGGTACGAGAGTAGCCTTTATTCTGAAAGCAAGTAGGATCGGTTATACCTCACCCAAGGATTTCCATCCCATCAGCCTAAAATCTTTCCTACTAGAAACAGTGGAAAGACTTGTGGATAGATATATCCGCGATAAGGTCCTGTCAAGTAGGCCACTTCACAAGAAGCAACATGCCTACAGGGCTGGTCACTCGACGGAGACGGCCCTAAGCGGAGCAGTAAACCTAATTGAAGGTCAACTGAAGGAGAAAGGCCTCGCGATTGGAACCTTTATGGACATAGAAGGAGCCTCCAATTACACCTCTGGATAGGTGATCAGGGCGGCCATGATTACACATGGTGTGCCTATTGCAGTCGTGGAATGGACGTGCCACATGTTGGCCAACAGGAATCTAACTACGACTAAGGGTGATACCACTTTATGTGGAACTGTTAACTCGGGATGTCCGCGGGGAGGAGTTTTATCGCCCTTGCTGTGGTGCTTCGTAGTGGATGAACTGCTTCATCTACTCTCGAGTCAGGGTCACCATGTCGTAGGCTATGCGGATAATATACTGGTTATCGTGCGCGGAAAGCATCTGTCTGCGATCTGCGTAGTAATGCAGCAAGCACTGATGATAATGGATTCATGGTGCAAGAAAACTGGATTATCGGTTAATCCGAGTAAGACAGACGCGGTTGTTTTCACCAGAAGGTATAAGTGGGTAACCACATGTACATTGAAACTTGAAGGACAACAACTAGAAATCAAAGAACGAGCTAAATACCTAGGAGTCATTCTGGATAAAAAGAGGTTATAGAACGAGCACCTGGAAACCAAGTGCAAGAAGCTATTAGCGACTCTATGGCTCTGTAGGAGAGCCATAGGCAATAACTGGGGCTTGAAACCGGAGACGCTTATGTAGATCTAAACAGCGATTTTGCGAACCCGGCTAACCTATGCTGCGGTGGTCTGGTGGAGCATGGTCGAGCTGTCCACTGTGAAGTCTCGACTGGAAAGGATCAGGGGACTGATTTTGAGAGGCGTCACTGGAGCCTGGAAGTCGACACCCACGATGGCACTGGGGGCACTGATAGGTTTAGAGTTCCTCCATCTTACCATCAAGGCCGTGGCTGCGAGGGCGGCCTGGAGGCTAAAGTCGGTAAATGACAGAAGGACCTCGACAGCAGTGAAGATCCCAGTCGACATCGTGAGGAGGCCGACCTTGAACATGCCCATGGACAAAATGGTCACTCGCTACCTGTTCGACAAAAAGTATCGAGTAAGCCTATCCACGAAGGAGGAATGGGTGAACGGCGTCGCACACCTGCCCAGTGATGGAGATAACTGGTTTACAGATGGCTCCAGGAACGAGGAGAATGCAGGAGCCGGCGTATATCTTAGAAGGAGTGGAATGGGCTTCACAATCAAGATGGGGTCCTACGCCACAGTTCTACAATCTGAGATTATGGCCATACTCCAGTGCGCCTACAAGGCAAAATAGTATGAAAATAAAATGAACATCCGTATCTGCTCAGACAGCAGGGCTGCTATATTGGCCTTGAATGGAACAACGACCACGTCGCTATTAGTATGGAAATGCTTTGGCTAGCCAAACTAGCAGCAGAAAGAAATTTTACTGGACCCGAGCTAGTTGTAGCTATTTCCAGCAGGTCACTCACTGAAGAAATTAACAGTTGGCTGACTGAGAAACAACAGAATGAGTGGGATTTGGTCTCTGGTTGCAGACAGGCCAAAACACTCTTGGGATCAAAGCTTAACCCTAACCGAGCAAGGGAAATACTCAAGCTCGGGAGGAATGAAATCAAAGTCCTAAGAGAAATGTTTCTAGGCCATGGGAACCTAGGATATCACAGGCATAAGATAGAGTTTGCAGAAAGTTCCCTCTGTCATCTGTGCGGAAATGATAATGAGACAGCTACTCACATCCTTTGTCACTGTCCTACGGTTGTGGGGAAACGTCTAACACTCACAGTCAATTACTGCATCAGTGAGTCAGAGATATCAGCCAAAAGCGTGGCTGCGGTCCTCTCCCTGTGGAGAGGGCTTTGGGGTCATGCTTAGGCTCACAAGGGGACGCAACGGGATTACCCAAGCGTCAGGGGCTGTTACGGGCTCAACCCAGAACTAATGATAAATAATCTAGCGCGGGTAACCAAGCTATATGTCTATCGATTCCAAATTAATTATAATTTTTTGAAGATCCCAATACACTACTTATTGGCGATGTAGCGATTTCGAATTCCAAAATTTTTGTTGGTTCGACCGACTAGAGTAAACATTTTGATTCTTAAAATCATAGAAAAACTATTTTTTCAGATGTATGCTTTTTGAAAAAAAGCAGCAGTTTGTTCTCCTCTACAGGTTCGATAGAGGTTTTCACAACCTTTTCAATAATAGTAAGCATTTTTTTAAATTAAAAATTAAACTTATAGAAAGTGAATCAACAATAAATGGAATTATGCTTTCTTCGTATTGAGGTTCTTTTTTATTTCTTTGTTCTTGTTTGAAAAGAAAGTTTAGATTTTTTCCATTAAATAGCTTCAGGTTAAAATGATACATATTATTATTTATTTGTAAAAATGAGCGTAGCGTACGGTATTATTGCTAAATAAAAACGTTTAAAATTTAAAAAAGAATTAAATTAAATTGAAATTAAAAAAAAAATTTATTTTAGAATTTGGAAGTGAAAGCTTCTTGCACGGTTTCACTGAAAGCCACACAATCTAAAAGTCTACACAACTTTCCAAGTCTCCCTGTTTGCTCGTAACCTGAGGGCTTGCTATCAGAATGCTAACGCAGCATTCCAAGCTATCGAAGGCTAATGGCGAGCCAACTTGCGGATGAAAAGAGCAATAACTTAGGAGAATAATTTTAATCAATACTTAAAATTATTATTCTCCGATCAATTTATGCTCTCATTTCTTTTTTTTTAACACTTAAAATTAGTTTTTCTCCCCCAACCTACTGAACAATGTAAAGGTGGATTGCGGAAGTAAAATGCATTTAAGCGTACTTAGACCTGAATTAAGACCACGACTCATTGTACCTATAGGGAAAAATAGACTTAAGGGAAGGGTAAATTCATGTCAGGGCATCGATTCAAACCAAAAACATCTGATTCAAAAACTAAACGTTGTATGAACTCGAAGAAGAACGAAAGTGCGGTTTCACTAGCCATGCCAGCCAACCGTGCATTTGCACGGGAGACATGCCGTCCACTCTCTTTCGCCAACGATTTAAAACATCGCCATCTCATTCTCTGTATGTAGCTACGCTGCCGCGACAATTGCAAGCCTCTATGCTTCACAGAAGGTCTTGTCTCCTCCTTCCTTCCTATAATCTTGCCATAAGCGCTATCTCCTTCTCGCGCATAACCACGTTGCTCTCAACGACTACAACAAACCACCGTGCCCCGACCGTTCATACACGCGGTCTCTATCTCTCCTTCTCTATCATCATCCTCCTACGATAAGTATGTCTCACTCCCCGCCGATCGACTTCATCGTTGCACTGCCTGACAGCGCGAGCACGTGAGGCATCAAAACAATGCCGCGTGCTTACTCAGCAATAGTGTGACGCTAAGATGCTCAATTTCTTATGCTGAAAAAATTAAGGTTGGAAATAATAGATACGAAACTCTAAGTTGAAAATTCCTACCTGGATCAATTCTGATGCAAATTTAATTTGAAATTTTTCTAAAGAATGTAAAAGACTTCGAAGCACTTTACCTTTGTAAAATGCTGACGAGGTTCCTGCCTCGCAGGTGCAAAAGTCCGAGCAAAGGAGTTTAGCTACATAAGTTCTGCACACCTACAAATTAAGTCCCAAGTCGCATGGCATATCCCTTCCTTCCTAGTCCAAATTCCGCAAATTTGCAAAAATACCTACCTAATTTACCTCGACTATGAACTGTCGAGGTGCATCAGACAAAAGTCAAAATCGCAGTCTACTGAGTGACCTGGCACGAGCCAGATTATCTTCGAACTTTTTGCCCGTCGGTACGTCGTGATTCGAATTTCGAAATATCGAGAGACAAATTCTCGGTACGTAAGTCGCTGTGTGCTGTTCCGGTTTAGTCGGGACTATACTTTTCTCGGTTCGACAATAGGAATAAACCGCAGCTACTGATCGAGTGGTCGATCAACGGATTTTGCAATTCTGACGTTAAAGTGAATCTCTGTTTGACAGGAGGCAGGACCGTAACAGGAACGGTTCCTCATCACCATCCACTCCGGTTTAACCAGACTATATTTGTCTCGGCCTGGAAACGGGAGTGCCGTTGATTTCGTGTCTTATTCCGCCTGTGTAAAACAAAATGAAAAGGTTTAGAAATCAGTACTCTTACTCGAATCTCAAAACGAGATAGAGTGATGATCTCGGAAGACCCAGATTTTCTTTCATGAAAGCTAGACTCATTGTCTTTCTTTCATAAAAGTGAATCTAGGGAAGTAGCGGATATTTGCGTGTTTTGTGGCTCTCGCGAAACCATAAAAAACTAGAGTGGATTATAAATCTACGAAATCCAAGAAAAAAAAGGTTTCACGCCCGCTCGTTCAACCGGCAAGAAGAAATTAAGTGAACCAAAAATACCTTCGTTCTTCTTTGGTTCACAAAAAGGTTCTACGTGTGTGTGTGGGAGCGGTAGCTTCAAGCAAAGAGGATTTGGTGAGCTGTATCAGTTATTTTGATATTTTTTCTCTCTTCACCTGTTGACACGTTCTACCCATTGTAGAACGTGCCCTTTCTGAATCTTATTATTGTTCTCTTCTATACTACTTGACCTGTAATGTTTCTTTCTGTTGTGTGAAATAAATCTCAACATTACCGTGATATTTGAGATACGAAATTTATTTCGGATTTAGCATATTTGCGAAAACCTCATTTCTTTTCTTTCACGTTATGACGTTTTTGGAAAAGCCTCTCTCCAGCGTAGAATTCAGTATTATAAATTTATATTTGCTTCTATAGAATCCACGGAAGGTTAGGAAGCCGTTTATTTCAGGGTATTTTAGTAATCCAAGAAAATAGATTTTTGATTAGTTCGTACGTGACAAGCTGATGGCGGAAGCGGTGGGGCCTACCCCTGCTGTTGTCCCCACTCGGCTTATGCTACTCTTAACTTTTGTTAACAGGCAGCAATAAATAAATAATGAAAATCTCAATAAACACAATTTTTATAAACAATTTTTTTTTTCAAAATTCAGAATTTCATGTGTGACTCATCGTTCTTAGTTACGTTAGCGATGCCACAATGTCAATAATTGGATGACCTTTTGGAAAATAAGTACTTCCAGGTTATATAAAAAACCCGTGTCATTAACTTGCCGGGGACCTAGCACTAACTTGCTCAGGTATTTTTAACTTGGCAGTTTTTCCTCTTCTTAGCGAAAATACTGGAACTAATTTTAAAAGTTCTTTTCGATTATTTCTTTAATTGGGAATGGCGTTTCGCAAGTTTACGCACAAGAATAAGGCTTGAACCTCACACTTACGCCTTAACTGGCTAGAGTGCCACCAAAACAAACCAAAAACCCGTGCCATTAACTTGCCGGGGACCTAGCATTAACTTGCTGAGGTATTTTTGATTTTCCCGTATTTCGCTATCTAGCGAGATACCGGATTTTGGTTCCAGAACTATTCTCGCGCCGACTATTACCAATTGTAATTATGGCATTAATGCTACAATGTCAATAGTCGGATGAACTTTTGGAAAATAAGTAGTTCCAGGTTAAATCAAAAACCCGTGGCATTAACTTGCCAGGGACCTAGCATTAAGTTGATCAGGTATTTTTAACTTGGCAGTTTTTCCGCTTTTTAGCGAAAATACTGGAACTTATGTCAGAAGTTCTTTTCGATTATTTCTCTAATTGGGAATGGCGTTTCTCAAATGTACACACACGAATAAGGCTTGAACCTCGTACTCACGCCTTAACTGGCGAGAGTGCCACCAAATCAAACCAAAAACCCGTGGCATTAACTTGCCGGGGACCTAGCATTAACTTTCTCAGGTATTTTTGGCTTGGCCACGTTGCGCTTGATTCAAGAATTAGTTTTGGTGTCAGACAGCCATTATTCACAATTATGGTACGGCATGAAGATGCCTAATCTTCCGGGCAGCAATAATACTAAAAATAAGCTAAGACGCCGCTCAGGGATAAAATTGCGAGAAAAAGGAACGACAGCTTCTGTCGTGGTAAAAACTGAATTTTGAGAACCCGAACCCAAGCCAATCGTTTTTGTAACCCCTAAGGTCTCACAAGAAATACTCGAGCTCCAGGAAATCGAAACCCAAAGGCTTAACAGTCATGACGAGATTCCATCTCTCTTTGAAAAATTATTGGACCAGGCAGAGGCCCGGATTAAGCTTTCAAAGCAAGTCCAGTCAGGAAGCCACTAAGAATTCAACAGGACTCAACGTGCCTTCCACCTATATATCGTTTCTGTCTAAATTGCTTGTTTTGTTTATTTATGATTAGAATTTTATAATCTAGCATGGAAATAGAAGTTGCATGTCATTTAACTGTGGATTATCTTTTCCTTAGAAAAAGTGGTACCGTAAAGTCTGAATTAGAAATTATTTCCCGATTCCGACTCGGAAAGCCTCCAGCTCTGTGAGCGTACGTGTAGCCACAGGCTCTGTTGCGACGTCGCGATTCAGGCGCTCCAATATTTCTTTCACGGACAGGAAATAAAGGAAGGCCAGATTGAGAATGTTTAATTTTGACCCGGATTTTAATCCGTAGGGAAGAGTGGTACCTGAAGGTCCGAAGTGGAACTAGCTTTAAATTCTTCCCCGGTGAGGCTCAAGCTCTGTGAGCGTACGTGCAGTCACAGGCTCTGCTGGCACGTCGAGATTCAGGCGAAACACTATTCCCTTCACGGGTGATCACCGCAAAGGGATCCGGGCTAAAACTACTCAATTTCAGTTCGGAATTTCCCACCATTCGCCGGCTCTGGCCTCGAGTACCTCCTCGGCCGTCGTAGCGTCCGAAGATTCTAATCGCGTGATCCAGAATCAAGAATCCCCAGCTAACCGACGCAACCTCATTACCTTCTATATTTATGAAAGTTTAACGATTTTTCCATGCATCCTCCGGAAAATACAAACCCCTCACCACGACCTCGTAAAAGAGGAAGGAGCCAAACTGGGCAGTACCCATAAATGGCGATATCTCTGATGACGATACGGTTATCATGTAACCAGAAGTCAAAATCCTGGATTAGGGATACCATGCAGGCTTAGGAAGTGAAAATAAAATAAAATTACGGTGTAGCCCATTATAGTCACTCTCTTTGGATAGCTAAGCATTGAGTCGCTAGCCCAGGTTTGTCTTAATTACAGGTAAAGTTTGGCCGACCGATTTCGATAGTAACGAAATAAAAGTTTTCTGGTGTAATAAACTTACATCACCTCTATTCTAGGAAGAAGGCAAACGGACAACTAAATGCCACGTTTTGTGACCGAATTCGCGCCTCCAGTCGAAGGGCAACTACCCACTTCAGTAGAAATACACGGCGACGATTTTCAAGACGGGTTTGCCGAATTGGCCTTCAATTGGAATACCAACAACAATTTTATTGACAGGGGTAGTCTTAGCGTCCCCTACGGGTCTACCCCCGAGTACGAGGTAATTATCGGAAATAGAACGGTACTTGTGTGGGAGAATTGGAATTGGAAATAAGAGAAGCAATCGGATTAAATCGGATTAAATCGGATTAAATCGGATTAAATCAGATAGGGGGGATAGCAGGAGTACAGTTGATCGAACACTTGTCCATATTGCATGGATTTTACATGCATTAATCCGAGGAAGACAGCCTCAATACTGGATCAGTATCCCTTTGCGTGGACGAAACAAACCCCTCCCTCCCCGCCTACCGCACTTCGCCAGAGTGAGTCCCGATCGACATCCCAACAGAATAGCTGAATTAGGAATCAATAAGTTCACCGGGATTAACTACACCGTGAAGACTGCTTAGCCACTTTCACCAGAAAATGGCTAATCCCGGTGGTGATGATACGGATTTGAACAGGAGTTCTAACTTCCTGGGGGTCAATTCTAACATTACGATTCCCAACCTCGCTGCGAATGTGAATACAGCTGCAGCAATGGCCTCCGTACTGGAATGCATGACATTGCAGCAGAGCACCTATCATATTCCGCAGTTCGACGGAAAGACTCCTAAGCTTAAAGAGTTCTTACAAGACATTGCGAATGGCGCGGTCTATATCACCGAGGCAAATGAACTCGGTTTCATTAAAATCGTCCTCAGCAAGCGTAAGGGAATTGCCGACGATAGTGTCAGGGACAAACGATTCAATAGGGTGAATGACTTGATCGCACACCTGAAGAAGCGATTTGCCCCCACGTAGAAATACGAATGGTATATCTAAAATATTGTAAATCTCCGTATGTGCCAGAACGCATCAGTTAGGGACTACTACGACAGGCTCCAAGGCCTCCTGAGTGGTGCCCGGCACGCTGTCGAGGAAAAATACACAAAGAATTATAACTCAGGACTTGCCCACGAAGCAAAAGAGAGCAGCATGATAATGGGCCTGGTAACGGATGTTGCGCTGGACGCGTTCATAAAGGGGCTCCCAGATAAAATGTCCACCTTCTTAGAGACCAGAAACCCCAATGACCTCGTTGAGGCCCTAGATAATGCGCTGCATGTCTAAGAGAGGCGAACGCAGCTGGAGAGAGCCAAGAATCACCTCTCTGCCTATACCATCTCTCGGCCAAGGGAGGACGCCCACGATCGACCGCGTTCACCTATCCCCTACTCAAGGCAAATGGAAAGGAATGACAAAAGGGAGACGCAAGATTCGGAGAGAAATGGCTCAAGCGGAGGCAAGGATCCGATAAATTATCCACCTCGCGCTCCTGCAAAATACCCGGCTCCCCACTCTTCTTACCCATCTCAATACCCTTATCCCCCTTATCCCTATCCTCCTCCTTTCTCTCCTAACATCCTCTACCCTTATCATTACCCTCCCTATTTTTCTGTCCCCTGATTTCCACATGACTATCCGGCAGGCAATGGTACCCGAGCCAACTCTCCATGGCAGAAGTACGGAAAATCGACGGATAATACGACGCATCCAAGGTCAAACTCGCCAGGAACGTCGGGAAATTCAAACTTGCAACAGACACCTCGCTCGGACGCGGCAAGGAGTCAGTCCACTCCCCAGCGCCCCCAAAAACATGTGCGCTTTCCGGAGCACACCATCAGGTCCTACGAGCACGAACTGAATTAGAAAGCTCCTCGGGCTTCTCTCTGACAGCACTGGAATTAAGACGCCCCACATCCAGCTTCCTAGTAGATCCGGGATCCGACGTGAATTTGATAAAAATTGAAAGTTTGCTCCTCGAATTAAAATACAAGCCGGACAAGGCCGTCCTACTGACAGGGATACATCCAGATCCTGTAGTGACGATTGGAACAACCAGGATCACCCTATTCGGCACCCCAGTCGAATTCCACATCGTGAAGAATGACTTCCCAATATCCCCCGATGGGATCATCGGAAGGCCTTACTTGTGGCAAGAATAAGCCCAAATATCTTTCAGGCAAAATTCGTTGGTCACAATTTCGGATCCAATCAACCCGATCCCATTTATTGACAAAGAGTCTCGATCAGCCCGGGCGTCGCTTGAACCCGAAATTAAACCCTTCGCTAGGATTCTAAAAATCAAGGCTAGGACAAGGCCACCAATCGCCATTAACGTCCTTAACCCAGAGATAAAAGAAGGGTATCTACCTAGGATAGACACCCCTGAGGGAGTGTACCTAGGCGAGGCAGCCGTCTCCACCCTCGATGGACTTTGCCATGTAGTCGCTATCAACACCCGGGAGAAGGACGTAGAAATGGAGGTGCATGCCCAGAAAATACTGCCCTACGATTTTAAAGAACCACACGACGAAGAATCAACTTATTCCGAATCCGAACATCTGGTTAAGGACCTACGAAAGAAAATGGGTAGTTCCTACACGGACCGCGTCAAAAAAATTAGGGACAGCTTACGCATTTCAGAATTGACATCAGATGAATGAAACTACGTCTATAAGTGGGACTTCGCTGATATTTTCTACGTAAACGGAGAAAGGCTCTCGACTACGAACGTAGTCCAACATATGATCCCTACCACTGACGACGAGGTCATAGCCAGAAAGCAATATCGATATCCCAATGAGGCGGCTGACCAAGTGGCCGTTCAAAAAAAAAAACATGATAGCGGCATTATAGGGCAGAGGTCGGCAGCGAGGGGAAATTTCTCGAGTCCAGCTCTTTTAACACGTGTGGATGGCACGCTTCGTCTCTCCCACCAAGAGTCTCTACTCTACTCTAAGAGTTCAGGGTGATGGTAAATTCTATTCTATGACGTCAGAATTTACCACCACCCTGAACTCTTAGAGTGGAGTAGAGACTCTTGGTGGGAGAGACGAAGCGACCGATCCACACGTGTTAAAAGAGCTGGACTCGAGAAATTTCCCCTCGCTGCCGACCTCTGTTATAGGGCATTCCCAGTCCCCTTACAACTCTTCCCTTTTGATCGTCCCTAAGAAACTCGACGGATCCGGCGAGAGGAAATGGAGAGTAATAATCGACTTCCGAGCTCTTGAAAAGAAGGTCATAGGGGACGCATACCCCCTGTCCAATCTCACCGACATCCTCGATCATTTAGGGGAGGCCCGGTACTTTTCGGTCTTCCATTTGGCTAGTGGTTTCCACCAAGTCAAAACGCACCCCGACGATAGGGTCAAGACTGCTTTTTCAACGCCTCGCGGGCACTTCGAATACCTGCGCATGCCTGTGGGAATTAAAAACGCCCCTGCAACCTTCCAACGATTAATGGACACGGTATTAAAAGGAATGCACGGCACCAAAGTTTTCGTGCACCTAGACGATATTGTAGTCCATTCCAAGGATTTAGAAGAACATGATTTGAAGATTAGGAGGCTGCTGTACCGACCACGAGCAGCTAACCTAAAACTTCAACCTGACAAATGTGAATTCCTACAGAAGGAAGTAGCGTACCTCGGCCATATCATTAGCCACGAGGGCCTGAAGCCAAATCCGGCCAAAATAGAGGCCATAAAAAGCTTTCCCCCCCCCCCCCCAAAAAACGCACGCAATATTCGTCAATTACTTGGGTTGTCGGGCTACTAGCGAAGATTTATCAAGGACTATGCAAAAATCGCCAAGCCCTTAACTGACCTTCTCAAGAAAGATGTAAAATGGAAATGGGGTACAGAACAGGATGAGATCTTCCATAAATTCTGTGACTCTCTCTGTAGCGAGCCTATTCTGCGATACCCCGATTTTAGGAAAACCTTTCAGCTAACTATCGACGCCTCGAACCGTGCTGTCGGAGATATACTGACTCAAGACGAAGAAGGACTAGACTTGCCAGTGGCTTACTTTTCTAACGCTATGAATAGCTGCCAAGAAAGGTACCCCGAGGAGGAACAGGAATGCTTGGCCATTGTTCTGGCCCTGGAGCACTTCTGGCCTTATCTGTATGGCCGAGAATTTATACTTGCCTGTGACCATGAGCCAGTTCACTGGATGAACTACATAAATAATCCAGGGGCCAGATTGCTTCATTGGCGACACAAATTTAGAAACTATCAATACAAGTTCGAATACAAGCGAAGAAAACTGAACAGGGGAGTACAGGCATTATCGGAAAATCCTCATGATAACCCTCCTGAGAAGCCAAGTGGAAACCAAAACTCTTGCGCATCCTCTCAGCCAAATACACACCCCACGGAGAAGATCCATACACAAATGGATCATCAGAGGGTCATGGTCCTAACTAGAGCGGGAGCTTCCCGAGAGAACAATGAGAAGGACCCACATCTTCCAGGAACATTCCCCAACACTGCTCGCATGTCATCCCAGGGGAGAAGGCCCACAGTACTAGGAAAAAAAAGCCAACGGTGCCTAAGGCAGCAGCATTTTAACCTGCGAAGAGAGAGGAAACCGTCCTTCTGCCGTCAATCGTCATCCCCGCCCCAGTCCCTAGAAAGCGAGGGAGGCCAAAGAAAACGCCATTTCCGGAAAGCGAATCCAATGTGGCCAATGTACCGTCAAAAGGAACACCACCACTCGAACTAGAAGAAAACTCCATAGGTAAGCGACTGTTGAGAAGAAGAGAAGCAAGTAAATCGCCGGTCGCTAGAAGTGAATCCTTGACCGAGCCATCTTCGGATGATGAAGACTCTGATTCTTCGGGCGCGCCTGTATTTCAAATATCTTACAGCGTATTACCCGACTTGGAATCTTCAGTCGCCATGAAAAGGGATGACTCGGTCCCAAAGAGGGACCCCCTGGAATTAAGAAGCCAAGTCCAGGGTTCCCTCCCTTGCAAGACACGTTTGTAGATATGTACGTAGATGGTGCATGCAGTTATCATGGAGGCGAAGAACCGAAGGCTGGGATAGGAGTCTGGTTCGGCTCAAACAACCCCTTGAATGTTTCACAGCGCAGTCAAGGTGGCCAAACCAATAATGCAGCCGAGATAGAAGCAGCAACTGTAGCTGCCCAAAATGCCCACGAACCCAGTATCAAGAAACTCAGAATAAAAACCGACTCGAAGTTTCTAGTCAGCAGAGAAACTGAATGGATCCCTAAATGCGAAACAAATGACTGGAAAACTTACGAAAATAAGCCAGTTAATTACCGCTCCGAATTCGAGAAAATGAAGACTGCTCTGAAACCCTTAGAAGTGATCTGGGAACATATTCCTGGACATTAAGGAATCCTGGGTAACGCAATGGCTGACAAATTGGCCAGGGAAAGCGTAGAAGGTCCAGCAACCACCGAAGTAATTGAGTCAACCCTTCCTCCGGAATCAATCACGATTCGAGTGCCGCCGACCACTGTAAGTAGTGAGGACGATGAGGACATTGATGATATACCGAGCCATCTGCTATCATCCTCCAAGGCAAGCTTCAAGGAGCACCTTCAAACTTCTCTGAGCTGGGACCATGAAGGAATGGAGGAAAGCAAACAACTGCCATGCACATATGTCTCCGAAGGAGAACAGAATGAGGAATTACTCAAGGAGTTATAGCAGCTTGACCCGTGCGGTGAATACGATGACGACATTTTAGCGGGAAGGGTCAAGAGCTTTTTGGAAACCTACGAGAAACAGGTTACCCAAGGAGCTATTAAGAACTAAGAACCCCAATTCACGCAACCCACTCCACCTGTGGCCACGGAGACCTCCGCTAAGGAAACCCTCAGCCCCGCTAAACAAATCGAACAGCTACCTTCTTCCCCCACAAAAAATTCTGGTGTGGTGAGAAGAAGCACTGTTCGATTTAAGGATCCTCCCGAAGAAGAGGAAACCATCCCAGGGTCCCCCATCGTTGGACGAAACCGAAAAATGGGAACCCTATCCTTTACTCCAGCACCTAACATGGCGCCAGGCGCCAGATCTACGCCTTTCACCAATGCCCATATGGACGCAACCCTTAAGGAAGAAGGAACTTTGTTCAATAGAAGACCGGGGTTTAACCCACGAAAATTACAGGCAGGAAGGACATTCGAACACTCACAGACAAAACCCTCGCTATTCTCATCTTCCCTAATTGATATTGATCTACCGTACATCGACGATTCATGAAATACTGAACCTCTGACGTACAGACGAGATAATTACGCTCACTTTATTTCAGAGCATTGCGAACCAACGAACCTTTTTGGAAAACTCCTCGTCGCTACCGAGCGTCTTGATATTCAAGACCTATGGGAACGCAGGCCCAAGAATGGACAGGTCGTGGTTACTCCCCGCGGTCGACATTACACCTATTCTGTCACAATAGAAAGACGGCATGCAGATAATGTCGACTGGAGAGACGTAACCATAGGGCAAACCAAGCTTCGTACCGCTTTAGAACGGGACAACCAAACATCTTGTCGAACCGCCAACTCGGGAGACGCTCTAGGGTCGTTACCCCAAAACAAAATGGCGGATTTACTGACGGCCGTTTTTCAGGATAGCGATATCGCTATTACTCTCTGTCACGGGAAGGTAGATGTCGCTCCTCCCGAATTAAGGTAGAAGATTACAGCAGAATATCCCGGTAGTCTAATCGGTGGTCACAAGGGCGTGACCAAGACATACCGCCGCATCAGAAAGAGATACTCCTGGCCTGGCTTACGACACAAAATCAGTAGTTTCATTCGCCACCACTATAGCTCATGAAGTGGCCACTTCCCTGTTTTCCCAATATGGTGCCCCTCGAAGTATCCTGACCGATAGGGGAGGATACCCTGAGCAAGCTCATGAAACACCTTGAGAGGTTGTTCCAGGTAAAACAACTCAACACCTCCGGCTACCGACCCCAAACGAACGGGGCCCGTGAAAGAAGTGACGTAGTCCTGACAGATTATATTAAGCATTACGCTGATGATTATGATGATTGGGATCGATTGCTCGCTTTCGCCAATATCGCTTATAATACGTCAGTACATGAAGTGACTAATTTCACGCCCTACGAATCGGTATTTGGTGGAGTGGCAAGGACACCGAGCTCCTTCCCCCAAGGCGAAGAATTCGAAACCTAAGGCTCCTATCTACGCGACCTGATAGTGAGGATATCAGAAATCCAAAAGCTTGCGGCCGCAAATTTAATTAATGCGAAAACGACTTCTAAAGAACAATATGACCGCATGGCCCGGCCCTTGAACGGAAAAATAGGGGACCAAGCCTACGTTGTCAAGGACGTGAGGGACGGTAAATTTGATAGTAGGGCCACTGGCCCTTAAACGATAGTCGGATTCATAGAAAATAATAACGTGATCCTCGAAACCGAAACTGGCGACCCATTCGCAAAACACAAAGATAAAGTTAGGATCGTCCGCTGCTGAACTCAAACGAACCCTAAGGAAGAATCTAAAGGCAGAATATGCCCTTTCTAGATAGTTTTCTTATTTTCTCGTATGACTAACTACCAATGGCAAAAATCATTAAGGAATTTGACCGCACCTTGCAATCTCTCTGGTAATTGGGGTCCTATCCTGTCTTGGGATTCCTTTTTTTTCCGAAGAGAAAATCTAATTCGTGTTTCTTTTAGGTAAAAGATGATGAACTTATGGACAATAATCCTCCTGGTTTCCCTTGACCATCTTGGAAGGTTCCAATACCACCACTTGTAGGAGCACTCCTTTAAAGGCCAGTACGGGAGTTTACTAAGACCATCTGGGACAAATGAGACGAGTCGCTGGAACATGGAGGGTCACTGTGTTCTTGGACTTGCAGAAGATCCAAGGACCCCTAGATTCTCACCAACAGCGATTCCAACATTTATCCGATCTGTGTCTACCTGGATTCGGAATATTTTTCCTACAGACGATCACCGATTACGGTCTTGACGCTAAATTCTTGTTAGCCAAAGACCTGAAGAGGGAAGTATCCAGACATGCCGCAGAGGTAAAGGAGCACACCAACCAGGCAATACTCTCCAGCCTACCAATGGGAATGAGAAACCGACGAGCACAACCACTACTGGGAATCCTAGGAGGGCTTATTGGACCCATAGCGGGTCTAATGACCTATAGTGACGGAGAGACCCTCGAGGCTGAAATCGCCGAACTTAATCAGGCTCAAGCCAATTTGTCCCATCTGGTTGGTAAACAGACTCACATAATGAGAGTTCAGCTGGAAAGAATATACGAACTCTCGAGGAGCGATAAGGAGAGACTAATTCGGAATTAAGGGCAATTGTCCCAGAATAACTTGCGATTGGAAAATCTCATGCGGGCAGTTGCTGAGCTCAAATACGCCGAAGCGCTGACTCGCGTGCTCAGGGCAGTAGACTCCAACCTCGACGACTACATTCGTGCTACCCATCGGATCCTGGAGGTCATTCATACGTCCCGACAAGCGAAGATGCATCTCTCACTCCTGACGTCCGAGCAATTCAAACCAGTCTATCGAGACATCCAGGATCATCATCCCAGGCTCCAGTTTCCTATCCCAGGACCCCAAGTAGACATCGAGGAATTATCTAACATAGTCACCGTGACGGCTATTTATAAGAAGGAAGTACTGAGCATACTGGTGGACATGCCACTACTGGAACAATCCTTCTATCTGGTATGCCAGTTTTTTTTCTCTATTGCCGTTGGAAAATCCCAACAGACCTACATCGTATTGGACAGTTAACACATAGAGTCCTACAAAGGAACCTCCTATTATAGAATCTGCAACGAAAACTCACCCGTCAATGAAATTACTAATCACCAAACACGTGAAAACGAGCTGCTACTTAACCCTCCAGTAACAGCTCTCCGAAGGTGCGAAGGACCGATGCTGAGGTCGAACGGCCTTCAGAAAACCCTGAATGAGTTCGTATTGAGATCGAGCAACCTTTAATAGACCGACGATCATCAACAAGCATGAGTGACTCTGCTTGTGAGAAAATACCCGCTGTGTTACCTAGAGTTACGGCGCAGACTTTGCCGCACGTCAGCCCGCTTACTTCAAAACCGATGATTCGACTTCCTACACATACACGGCAACCATTCTTAATCTAAGACCCCATTTAAACTGTATAGTTAGCATGTGTGTGTATTTATGTGTATACATATGTGGGCATGAATGATTGAAACCGATTTCATTCTTTATTAAAACTTAAAACTTTTCAAAAAATAGAACAGAGGGGTAAATTGACCCGAGAATTAATTAAAGAGAAGGAAAGAAAGAGAGAGGCCTTCGGAATAAGGGATTTCCTTTCAATTGGTTCCAGATAACAATTAGTTCGAAAAACTTATGCCAAAAATAGAAAGGGGGCCCTACGGACTGTAAGGATTAATTTCTGACAATATCACGAATTTTCAACACAACATATGAATTTGCAACTAAGTTGTTGAATTTGCAACTGAAAATGATAAATTTTCAACTAAAATAATAAATTTTCAAGGAACGATGTGATATAATTGATAATTTTTGTTTCGTTCGCGCCTGGACGATCGAAAATAAATAGAATTGATGGGTTTATCTGCAAAATGCTCAAGCGCAATATCAACGATTTTTTAAAAGAGTCAGAAAACGTTCTCAAAAATTGAATTTTTAATTTTGAAGAAACAAATGTATACTCCTTAAGTAAATCAATGCTAAATTGATGCCTGAAAAGTTAGATTGGAGAAATATTATATTTTAACAAAATTAGTGATTATGATCAAAAAAATTCATTTTATTTTTAATACACACAATATTTTCCAAATGAATTATCAATACCATGGGCCCCTAGAAATAATTGGGTTCCCATTGCGTGGAATTGGAAAACTAAAATAGGAATAATTGCACGAAAATTATTTCAAGGGGATTGGCTGCGATTCGTCACATGATTCCCACTGAATCTCAACAATTTATAGACAAAGAGTTTTATATTGAACTCATGAAAGTTATTGAATTTTTTAAAATTTTATAAACAAATTTTATGAGACATTATCGACATCAGCTATTTATGATGTAATAAATAAAGATTTTCCTACGAAATCGACCAAAAATTACTCGGCAATGACACCTAGTTATCATATATTTGGTCAGTTAATAACAATTGATGTTTATTTGAATAAACCTAATCAACAAATGCACTGTTGGGCTATTTTCCGACGCACTAGCTTGGTTCTTTCAACGTAGTCAAATGGTATCAACTAATTTATAAACCTTTAGGGATATTTCAGTGACAATTGACAGTTTTTATTTTTAAAAACAATTTTTTTAACAAATTTTTATTATCTCATGTATTTATGAAGTAAACAATTCCTCTTTTCACCCATGAATTAACAGCCAATCATTTATCAACCATTTCTCGCTATTAATCAATAACAATTGATGGTTGTTTAAACAAAATTAATTAAAAAATGCATTTTCTGGCTATTTTCAACATTTTAACGTGTTCTTTTAACGCGTAATCAACTCTTAACAACTAACTTTTAAAATTTTTTAAAAACACTTGGGAAACGATCAATTATTGTTCAAAAAACAAATTGGTTTATAACATTTTTTCGTAAAAACAACAATAGTTAATCGTCATCCAAGTTTCTTAAAAAGTTACAAAATTAATTATTAACAGTTGATCAAGTTAAAAAATAAAGTTTAAGTCATGGAAAATAGCCAGATAATAAATTCTTTCATTGATTTTGTTCAAAGAATCATGAATTTTAATTATTGGTTATATAGAATCGTTGATTAATAATTGGCTATTAATTATTCCTCAAAGAGAAGCGGAATTTTTTGTTTATAAACAGGGCATTATTTCGCAACTGCAGTACCCACGCAAAAAAAAAGTTGTCTGCCCGAAGTCAAACCTGGTAAAAGTCTATTATTAATACATTATTTTAATAATATACATAATAACAATATTAAGATTAAGATAATTATAAATTATAAAAATTATAAATAATTTTTGAGAGTTTTAATTCTTCTATTTGGAAATAGGACATTTTTTTAGTACAATTTTCAAATTTTGTATGCCCTTTCCATTGATCAGAAACATTTTTTGAAATAAATAGTATTTGGCCTTTAAAAATAAAAGCCAAAAACAAATTTTTTTTTTTTGATAAAACGCATATTTTGTCATCTTTTTATCTCAAATGAAAGTTCAGTTTCTGCCTTTAAGAGCTTTGAGGTTAAACACTGGGAATTTTTATTTTCATTTATAAAAATAAGCAACGAGTTTAGATATTTAGCGGTGGCGCAAGCCCCATGAAGTGTAACACGTATTTCCCATAAGAAAAAAATATGTTTTTGTGAATTTGATTGAGAATCCTCAATATTAGCTGAATAGAGTTGAAACTCAACATTTCTCTTCACAATTAGCCGTCAAATACGAATAAAATATTACTTTTGAAATACCTGTATCACCCCCATTATTCTGTTTTATAGGGTCCCAAAAAAAACCCGTAAGTGAAAAAATGGTTTTTGCGAGTTTTTGGCGCTGATTATGATTTTTTTGCAGCTTTTTCAATGAAAATTGTTTCTGATACATAAAACACTACTTTATACTGATAATTAGATGTTTAGATAAATTTTTTAAACAATTGAGATAGAAAGTCGCGGTTTTCTCGAAAATTTTCCACTTTTTGTCCAATTTTAAATTATGAAGAGGTTAGAGTTCATTAATTCAAACAAAAGTAATTGTTTAAACAATTTATTATTATTGTTAATAATATTCTCTTTGCTTAATGGTAGAAAGTTGCGGTTTTTTCAGAAATTTTTAACTATTAGTCTATTTTTCACTTGGAGTGACTTAATAATTATCTAAGTTAATCAAAAATAATTGTTTAAACAAATTATTATTGTTAATATCTATCTTCGTCTATATTAATGCCAGATAATTGCGGTTTTTTTTCTGGAATTTTTAACATTTTGCCTACTTTTCACTTAGTGAGGTAATAATTAATGCAAGTTGTGGTTTTTTGTGAAATGTTTGACTTTGCTTTGCCTTTTCAGTTATGAACAAATAATAAATAAACATTAGAGAGAAACATATTTGAAATAATCTCTTTCTTTTCCGTAAATATATTTTGCTGGAGGGGGGGGGGGTGATATCAAAATATGTTTAATTCCACATTTTTCTCTTACGCTTTGCATTAAACTTCTTGTTGTAATTTAAAACAAAACTTGCACAGATCATTTGCACACCTAGTCCTCCCATCTAGTACTAATTATTCCATTCTTTGTTTTTGTTTCTTGTGTAAGATAGCTTTTTTGTTTGAAATAATTTCTTTAAACATTGGGGAAAGAGCAAAAATAATTCACTTAAAAAAGTAAAATACTATTTGAAAAATGATTCTTGTTGAGGTTCACTTATTATTTGATCATAACTAAAAAGTCATAGCGAAACTCAAGATTTCAGAAAAAAACAACTTTCTAGCATTACTGTAAGAGAATATAGTTATGAACAATAATCGATTGTTTAAATAAGCATGTTTGTTATCTAGCATTAATTATTATCTCACTAAGCGAAAAGTGGACAAAAAATGTAAGAGTTCAGAAAAAACCGCAACTTTTTAGCTTTTATCTAAGAGAAGATAGTCATAAACAATTAATTTGCATTTTCTACTACTCTACTTAGTAAAAAGGGGATAAAAAGTTAAACATTTCAGAACAAACCGCAACTATATTGCAATAATAAAGAAGAAGATAGTCACGAATAATACTAAATTCTCTGTCTAATTTAAAATTGGACATAAGTGCACAAAATTGCTAAAAACAGTAATAAATTGTTTAAACAATTTATTCAAACATCTAATTATCAGTATAAAGTAGTATTTTATGTATTGGAAACAATTTGCATGCAAAAAAAACGCAAAAAAATCATAATTAGCGCAAAAAACTAGCAAAACCCATCTTTCCCCTTATGGGATTTTTTTGGTACTTTATAAAACAGACTTATGGGGGTGATATTTGAAAAGTGATATTGTATTCGTATTCTATGGCTGTTTGTCAAGAGAAATGTTGAGTTTCAACATGATTTAGCTAATATTGAGGATTCTGAATAAAATTTACAAAAACGTCTTTTTTTCTTATGGAAGATGTGTTAAACTTCATGGGGCTTGCGCCACCTCTAAATATCATTAAAAAAATGTATTTATTTTTATGTGGTTTCGAAAAAATTTCGAGGCGTTATTTATAAATATTCGAAAAAAAATTTTTGGACCACCCTAATGTTCATACCTTGTCTATTCCGCTCCCTACAAATAACGCATTTGTCAATTAACTTTATTTATAAAAAATAAGCACTTGTCGTCTTGTCAAAGATTGCGCAGCTATGTTAACAATGAGTTTCAGCTAAAGAATTTTTCGCAAATTCCACAAGAAAAACGGCATTCTTAGTTGAAAAATGCCTAACACGAAAAAAATGTTCTCATAACATTCTTCATAACAATAAAAATAATTGATAGTTATCACGGTGTTTTAAAAAATGTCAAAAATTAGTTGTTAAGAGTTGAGTACGCGTTAAAAGAACAACGTTGAAATGCTGAAAATAGCCAGAAAATGAATTTTTAAATTAATTTTGTTTAAACAATCATCAATTTTTATTGTTTAATAGCAAGAAATGGTTGATAAATAATTGGCTGTTAATTCCTGGGTGAAAAGAGGAATTGTTCAGTTCATATATACATGAGATAATACAAATTTGTTGAAAAAATTATTTTTAAAAATAAAAACTGTCGATTGTCTTTGTAAAATCCCTAAAGGTTTACAAATTAGTTAATAACATTTGATTACGTTGAAAGAACCAAGATAGTGCGTCGTGAAATAGCCCAACAGTGCATTTGTAGATTAGGTTTATTTAAATAAGCATCAATTGTTATTAACTGACTAAATATATGATAACTAGGTGTCATTGCCGAGTAATTTTTGGTCGATTTCGTAGGAAGATCTTTATTTATTACATCATAAATAGCTGATGTCGATAATGTCTCATAAAATTTGTTTATAAAATTTTAAAAAATTCAATAACTTTCATGAGTTCAATATAAAAACTCTTTGTCTATAAATTGTTGAGATTTAGTGCGAATTATGTGACGAATCGCAGCCAATCCCCTTGAAACAATTGTCATGCAATTATTCCTATTTTAGTTTTCCGATTCCACGCAATGGAAACCCAATTATTTCTGGGGCCGCATGGTATTGATAATTCATTTGCAAAATATTATGCGTATTAAAAATGAAATGAATTTTTTTTTATAATAATCACTATTTTTTTTTGAATATAATATTTCTCCAATCTAACTTTTCAGGCATCAATTCAGCATTGATGTACTTTAGGAGCATATATTTGTTTCTTCAAAATTAAAAATTCGATTTTTGAGAACGTTTTCTGACTCTTTTGAAAAATCGTTGATATTGCGCTTGAGCTATTTTGGATATAAACCCATCAATTTTATTTATTCTCGATCGTCCAGGCGCGAACGAAACGAAAATATCAGCGTAGCCAAAAACGAATCAATTGTTCGTTTGGAGTTGCACCGAATCGAAATATGAGTGTGGACAAAAATGGGTTAGTCCACGCGCTACGGGCAAAAACGAGTTAAATCTTTAACTCGTTTTTGTTCGTAGCGCGTGGGCTAATTCGTTCTTGCGCTGGGAAATAATCAACCCGCTTTTGCTCGGACTCTTTTTTTAGTCCGCTTTTGCTATCAGCCCCTCAATTAAGGAAAGGGTAAATTCATATCAGGGCATCGATTCAAACCAAAGACATATAATTCAAAAACTAAACGTTGTATGAACTCAAGGAAGAACGAAAGTGCGGTTTCAGTAGCCATGCTAGCCGACCATGCACGTGCATGCGAGACATGCAGTCCTCTCTCTTTCGCCAACGCTTTAAAACATTGCCGTCTCATTCTCTGTATGTAGCTACGCTGCCGCGCCAATTGAAAGCCTCTATACTTCACACACGGTCTTGCCTCCTCCTTCCTCCCTATATTCTTGCTATAAGCGCTATCTTCTTCTCGCGCATAACCACGTTGCTCTCAACGACTACAACAAACCACCGAGCCTCGACCGTTCATACACGCAGTCTCTTTCTCTCCTTCTCTATCCTCATCCTCCTACGATAAGTATGTCTCTCTCCCCGCCGATCGACTTCAACGTTGCACTGTCTGACAGCACGAGCACGTGAGGCATCAAAACAATTATGCTAAAAAAATTAAGGTTGGAAATAACAGATACGAAACTTTAAGTTGAAAATTCCTACCTGGATCAATTCTGATGCAAATTTAATTTGAAATTTTTCTAAAGAATGTAAAAGACTTCGAAGCACTTTACTTTTGTAAAATGCTGACGAGGTTCCGGCCACGCAAGTGCAAAAGTCCGAGCAAAGGAGTTTAGCTACATAAGTTCTGCACACCTACAAATTTAGTCCCAAGTCGCATGGCATATCCCTTCCTTCCTAGTCCAAATTCCGCGAATTTGCAAAAATACCTACCTAATTTACCTCGACTATGAACTGTCGAGGTGCATCAGACAAAAGTCAAAATCGCAGTCTACTGAGTGACCTGGCACGAGCCAGATTATCTTCGAACTTTTTGCCCGTCGGTACGTCGTGATTCGAATTTCGAAATATCGAGAGACAAATTCTCGGTACGTAAGTCGTTGCGTCCTGTTTCGGTTTAGTCGGGACTATACTTTTCTCGGATCGACAATAGGAATAGACCGCAGCTACCGATCGAGTGTTCGATCAACGGAGTTTGCAATTCGGACGTTAAAATTAATCTCTGTGCGAAGGGAGCCAGGACCGTAACGGGAACTGTTCTTCGTCACCACCAACTCCGGTTTAACGAGACTATATTTTTCTCGGCCTGGAAACGGGAGTGCCGTTGATTCCGTGTCTTATTCCGCCTGGGTAAAACAAAATTAAAACGTTCAGAAGTCAGTACTCTTACTCGAATCTCAAAACGAGATAGTGTGTCTGTATGAGCGGTAGCTTTAAGCAAAGAGGATTTTGTGAGCTGTATCAGTTCTTTTGATATTTTTTCTTTCCTTACCTGTTGACACGTTCTGGCCATTGTAGAACGTGCCCTTCTTGAATCTCATTATTGTTCTCTTTTATACTACTTGACCTGTAATGATTCTTTCTGTTGTGTAAAATAAATCTCAACATTACCGTGATATTTTAGATACAAAATTTATTTCGGATTTAGCATATTTGCGAAGACCCCATTTCTTTTTTTTCACGTTATGACGTTCGGGAGAACGATTCTCGGTCGAGAGTAGGTGCACCAACCGACAATAAAAAAATCTGCCCGCTTCGCGGGCACATTCTCATCGCGCGCTTCGCGCGCGGCTCGCTTCGCGCACCTGTTGGATCTCGCGCTTCGCGCTCGATTAGGTATTCATCTCGCGCTTCGCGCTCGATTATATGTTTATCTCGCGCTTCGCGCTCGATAATGCATTCACCTCGCGCTGCGCGCTCGGACACATTTGTCGTCTAGGTTTTCACACTTCGTGTGCTCGCTATTGCGCGCTTCGCAAGCTAATACTCTCTTAGTAAGCTTCATCGTTATGACCTGCTTTTGGTTTAATTATGTCAGTTTTACATAAAAATAAGAACTAATTTACTTAAGGTTCTATCGACCTTAAGGAACACATTCTCATCACGACACTCGCGCTTCGCGCTCGATATTTGGTATGATCATCATGTGAACCTCGCGCTTCACGCTCGTTTCTGTTCATCGTATAATAGAAACCCAAAAGTTTGAGCGCGCTTGCTGCGCGCAATTTTGTCTTCGCGCTTCACAACGACCATATGTTATGTTCAGTGTTCTTCAGATAAAAATGACTAAAGTTGTATTTGATTTAAAATGAAGAAGGTAATTCCTTTACTTCAGCGTATATTTCCGTATCTTTATAATAAATCCTACAATCAGAAAGATTTTTTTCCAACTATCTGAAAAGGGGAGAAAAAAAGTATTTAAGTCGTTTTTGGAACATATATCTAGCTTTTTCATTCATAATCAAACCGACCCCTTGACTACCATGTGATTCCCTATCTACTCCTGACCATATTTCAAAACCTCAATCAAAGTTTCAGTCCATTCCGAGGCTACTTTATTGTTTGTATTATTCATGTTTAGATTGTACACCCAACTACCACCTTTATGCGCGAAATTTGTTGTGCGATTCGAAATCATGCCCAAGTTAAGTAGTGATTCGTCGTATAGTGGAGAGTCCAGTTCTTACGTCAGTCCCACCAAAACTTCTGTTACGGGGGGAGGGGGGGGCGAGGACAAGGAATGGAAACCGAGAGAGTCGCAATTGGTTGATGTTTTATACTGAGAAGGTCACCAGCCTTCAGCAGCGTTGTATTAGATAGGAGTTCATATGTAAACAAAGATCAAAACAAATTCTGAAATAAAAGTCAGATTTTCAGTCAGAATAAATTGTTTGAATTATTAATATATTTTATTGTTTCAATCGTTAGAAATAGTATTGAGAACATAAAA
>CAKNYM010041654.1:20381-56604 GCA_932195095.1 Andricus curvator
CGGGTACCCCTCGGGGACATACAACGCCGGTACCTGGAACCGAGGAGGAAGGGGTAGGCACCCCGGATCACGACGTCCTGTTCCTGTCTGCTGACAGGACACCCGAAATATTTTCCCCATCATTGTTGCGGACTCCGCCGAGGAGCCGCCCCCGGATCACCGACGCCGTACGTCGGGATTTACGGTCCTTGTAAACATTTAATAAAATAAAAATAAAATAAAAAAAAAAGAAATAAATAAAAAAAAATTTTCTCCTTTTCTTTATGACGAAATCCATGTAGGTTGATTTTTCTTTTATGACAGCGCCTTCCGCAGGCTAAAGAAAAAAAAAAGGGTCATCGCCGACCGGAACCTCGCTAACTTAACCCCTTCCGGGTTTTCGAGTCCGGTTGTGGACCTCCTCACCTAGGCCTCCGGGCAGTCTCACTCTCCTTACCTCTCCTTCACTTCCTTTCTCTCCCCTCACCCACAATACAAAACAAATGGTGCACTCACCGACCACATAATTTAAGTTACCTATCCTATTCATGGACGGTTTAAGCGCGTGGCGTCGCCTCGTAAAGGGGGATATTCAGAGGGTCACATTGCCCCTACCCGCGAGTCAGAAAGGCCTACCACAGGGCATGAAGGAACTCGACGCGTGGTTGAAGAAACAGACATCGACTCCGTCTGAAATCGTTCCGCCAAGGCAAACTAGCCAGGGCCCCATTTGCGCCCGATTGCCGCGACGCTAGCTCTGTTCTCTCCCTCTCTCTCTCGCCGCTATTACCGAGACAGTGAGTTGACCTTTTCCGCCGACGTGCGCCCGCTACACTTCGTCCCTTGTCCCTACCTTTCACCCCCCCCCCCACTGTTTATCCTACCCCCCAGCCAACTTCTACCGGGTAGATAACAAATTACACCAGCAAACATCGCGGGACTCTAGTATAACCACTTCTCGTACATTTAACGAACCCCATTTCAGCTGCCCACAATTAAAAATACCAAAAAATTTCAAATTTAGCAATCACACCAGTCGTTTTTTAATAGTCTAGAAAATATCGCTATCGTCACAGTAATAATGAAGAATTCCAAAAAGCTATCCGAAGCACATTTAGCGAACCCCATCTTAGCTGCCTTCAACTAAACCATGCAAAAAGTGATTCAATTGAAAATAGCAACACCAGCCAACTTCAGAAGACTCTAGTATGTATTTACATCCCGTAAATAAAAATATAAAAAAAACCCAAAAAGTACCCCTAGCACATTTAATGAACCAGCCCTATCGGTGTATTGTTCCTTGTTAAGTGGCCTACTCGACTCTTCCATGATCCGTTTATTGATACAAATTTATAAAATTTTAAGAAAAATGTAATCCTCTGTTTTTTTTTGCAGAATTAAGTTCACATTTCGAGTGTTTGCCTAATGGCGACCCTATTCCTGGTGTTCCCCGTTACGCATCTTCTGCTTCTTTTCCTGACAGACATTCTCCTGGAAAGTCACTTTCTCCTGCCAGGCCTCATTCTTCTGCCCAGTATCCTTCATCTTCTGAACATCCTCTTCGTGAAAGGTCCAGGTCTCCTCATGCCAGGCAAACTTTTCCTGGCGTACTTGGATTTCATTTTGGAGAAATTAGATTTATTCGACTAGTGCCTTACATAAATCCCTCTTGGATATTCGAGCTTCGAAAATACACTTTTCCTCTCGATAAACCAATTCGAATGAAAAACACTAAACATGTCCTCTGCCCCATGCCAACCGAACCTCAAATTGTATTGTGCACGTCCAATGGTGACGTCTTTGCAATTTTCGAAAAAAGATCAAATAGAAGCCCGATTTTTCGTGGATTATATAAACCTGTTTATATGGGGTCATGTCGGGCAAAAATAAACATATACAACGGAGTGGTTAAAGAATTGACTGCCGAAGAAATCGCGGCATTTCCACTAAGCAGCAACCTCTCAATCAAAAAGAGTTTTGATGTATATCGTGTGTGAGTCACAATTCTTTACACGATTAATATGAAAAAAACGCGCGCGTCCGTGTGATCTGACGCTTCGCCCTTGGTATTTATGTTAACCCCACGATGATTTTGCGCGCAACCAATTGGTCAGAAAGTCAAATCTTATGATGTTTATTGTAGGGGACTGTATTTTGAGTAAAAGTTGCCTCTTATAGCCGTAAATGTTTGTTTTAAACAAAGCACCAACACTTATAAGAAATGTTGAATTTATTGCACTTTATTGACGGTGAGCACTGATTTCAGACAGTTATTGAATAATAGTGCCAACACGGGTTTAATGGCCTAAATAAGAACACGTCGTACAATGTGCTTAATGGCTGACGGAGTCGTTACAATTTCACGACGTGGCGAACTGTGTCGAGCGAGAGTATTTGTACGAATGCTACGTAACAGGAGTAACAGGACGACGGAAGTCGGTACCTTGAAACGGGAGGTGACGTTGCATATGAATCAACTAATCGTTGAAATCAGCTCTATGAACATGTACAATTTAGAATAGGAGCGTTCAAATGTTAGCATTTATGCTAGGCGCATAAACAAGCGCAAAAGATTGACAACTGTAATTTTGTAATTTTGAGTTCCATTTTCAGCGCGGCCGCTGGGCTGAAAAATTTGGGAATTGACCGTAGTTACTAGCGTATATTAGGTATTTACTTATATTGAAAGACAAGCCGAAGGAAAAATAAAAATTGTTTTTCAATTCAACTACAATTTCATAAAATATAGAATAATAAATAACTATGAAGCTTTGATAATAAATTAATGCAAATTATATACAAATATCTCTTTTATTTCAATTTATTAATTTGTCTGCAACATAAAGAAAGAATCAATTTAAAAAGTCTTTCAGCTTTTCACGCAAAATAACGTATCCACGGGAAATCGAGAAAGAAATTATTATTATCGAAAACCGAATTGCGCTTGCACTGATCCGAGAAATAACCTTGAAATAACATTAAATTCCTTTATTCCTTCAAAATCCTTAAAAAGCTACACAATCTTTTTAAATTCCTTCCCGCGGAATCGTTACCCTTTTAAATCTTTCAAATCTCGAGAAATAATTTGAAATCAAATTTGAATTTGCAATTCTATGAAATCTCTCACATTTCTGTGATATCTGTTCCAATTCTATTTGAAAAAACTTATGAAATTCTTTGAAATTTCTTGTCATCTATTGAGAATTCCAGAAACCTTCGAAATCTTGGAATCTGGTGTATATATTTGGAAAAAACTTAATTGAATCTTATCAGTGAAAATTTCGGCCTGTTTCTAACAGTGTATTTTTAAAAGTCGAGTGATTAGCCCCTTAGATTTAGATTATAATAATAATATTTATAATAATAACAATAATTTTTTTATAATAATCCCTACCGAAGGTGTTCTCGCGTCGTCGACGCGATAGGGCTTGAGCTTTCCTCTCATTAATTTGACGGCTATGTTCGCTGTAGCATTGCTACTGACAGGGTTCCCCATGACAGACAGGCAGATAACAAACAGGAAAGGGACTAAGAGGAGCACCAAAAACCCATTCATCCTGGAGAAGTTTATAAATCTATATAGACGGTGGTCACTTCCCGAGGATCGTCGGGGCGCCCTTGGTGGCACCGCTGGGGGTGCCAGCATGCAAGCAGGTGGTGGTGAGCTACGTGATGGACAGCTAGATCTCACCGGGATACCCGAAAGGGATACTGTACAGCCAGAACATCGGCAAAATCGTTAAGCAGCAGAACATCGGCTGCTCCTGCGGAGGATTATAGATGGGGACCTCCTCCGTAGAAGAACCATCAACCAGATGAAATCGGAGTTTGAGAATGCATTCCGCCAGCAACTCCAGGGTGCGCAGGCCAAAAAGAGGATTATGTGGACGCCGTAAATGAATGGAGACGTGATCAGATGTCACTTTTAGGCAACAACACGGGGCGGACCCACAAGGGGCGAACAACATCGTCTCTTCGTGGGTCTTCATTCCGAGCTGGCCCACAGAGTGACTGAACAACGTCTTGCTGATCAACTAAGATCCATTAGGTGGCGCCACCCTATATCCGAGATAGAAATAAGTAGTCGAAAAACAGATGCAACAACGACTAGCAGAACCTGTAGCGAACCCCACAGATGAAATGAAAGAGCAGGTTCATATACCCATTAAAGTGTTTAATGTGGATAGCTTGCGTCTTATGGTGTGCTTCACTGATGCCATCCTAGAGTTCACAGATAAAGAACCATCAATGAGAAACGGTCAGCAAAAATTTAGAGTTAACAAGGATCTTCTCTGATTAGCTGGTGGCTTAAACACCGAGATACTGCCCCTGTTCTTGCAGCCGGATATGAGCTTGCTGCAGGTGCAGATTCTTGCATATTGAGCTGCGGTCGCGTGTGCCAGGGTGATAAGCATACAACTCAGAGGCCAGGCTACTACCAACTATGCCGCAAGAAATATCTCAAACCCTCCATGGACGTTTCGATTTCAAGGCGAAATTAGTAAAATAAGAGCAAAACTGAGACGGTTTGTACCAATCTCGAAAGGGCAATCAGTCTTAGAGAATAACTCGCCATGTGGAGGAGATCCTTCGCCCACATAGTATCAGTTCAAGAACATCTACGAACCTGGACGAAGTGATTGACTATGTTAAACAGAGGCTCATGGACCTATCAGCGTGACCCTTGCTGGGGCCCTTCAAAACATCTTGAAGCACCCAGATGACTTTCCCTCTTTTATGACGGAGGGCGTAACGTATGTGATGCCCAAAAAGGTAGATGCTGGTAGTCCTAGTGATTATCGACAAATCACCTGCCCCTCGACCCTCTATAAGTGTGTCACGGCTATCATTTCTGACTTCGTCTATAAATATTGTGAGAGGAACAACATCCTCTCCGAAGAACAAAAGGGTTGCTGTCAAGTCTCCCGTGGTTGCAAGGACCGAGTCACGATTGACAGTGTGGTTGTGTTGCAGGTGAAACACCACCAACGCAATTTGCACATAGCCTGCATTGACTACCAACAGGCGGTTCCCTGCATACCCCACGATCATTTACTGGAGGTCCTTAAGACATATAAGATCTGTCCGCGCGTCATCCAATGGTTGGATCACGCTATGCACACGTGGTCCACAAGGATTAAATGTTTTAGTCGTGGGAGGATGAGGGATACCCGGTCATCGCCCATTAAATGAGGAATCTTCCAGGGTGAATCTTTCAGCGCACTGTGGTTTTGTTTAGCATTGAACCCACTAGGTTCGACACTCAACAACACGTCCTATGGATTCATAATTGAGGTGGGAGTAGCTGAGTCTCAACTCACTCACCTCCTGTACATAGAAGATATAAAGGTTTATGTAAACCCAGAGTCGAAACTAAACACCTTACTTAACATCTTGCTGCAGTTCTCCTATGACATCAGGATGTCTCTGGATTTCGACAAATGCAGAAAGCTGAATTTGTCCCGTGGAGAGATAAATGCTCCACTGATACTGGACGACCACGCTCTGATTGAGACGATGACTGATGAAGAATCGTACATGTGCTTCGGCTTATGGCAAGCGACGGGTCCGCTCCACTTTGCAATTAAAAATGCTCTTGAGACTGCTTTTTCGGGTCGCTTCAGTTGGATTCTGGTGTCTGGCCTCAGTGCGAAAAACATCACAAAGACAATTAACACCCATGCCATTCCTCTCCTAACATACTCCTTTGGTTTAGGTACCTGGTCCATGACTGACCTCGAGTGGCTTAACAGAATCATCCGCGTGAAAATATCTGAGCACCGAATGCACGATGAAAGGACAGCTGTGGAGAGAATAGTTTTGCCATGCAAGCTTGGAGACAGAGGAATTTTGGATGTTCCTCGATAATGTGACTCTCAGGTAACGCAATTGCGCGAATATTTCCAAAACAGGACTAATATCTTACTCTACAACTGAATCTGTAGAGTTGACTTGTATATGCCCTTAAAACTGGCAACTGTTAATTTCCAGAACATCGAAGATCTCAACGCTGAACAGCTAGCTGCTCAGTGGCGAGGTAAACAGTTGCACAAGCAACACCCCCAAACATTACATCTTCCTTGCGTTGATAGTGATGCCTCAAACCTCTGGTTAAGGCGGGGAGAAATCTTTCTGGAAACAGAATGATTTGTCATTGCCATCCAGAACAGGGTAATCAAGACAAGGAATTACCAAAAACACATCTTCAATATGGCGGCAGTTATTGAATGATGCCGCCTTTGTGGAGATCGCAATGAGAAGATCGAGCACATGATCGATGGCTGTACGACGTTTCCCTCGCAAGAATACACGCGCAGATATAATGATGTTGCTGCAATCATCCACCAATAAATTTCCCTGAACACTGGCTGACTAGAGAGATTTGAGCCTTACTACAAATATAGCCCAGTTAAAGTACTAGAGAACGAAAACCATCTTCTTTACCGGGACGTGACTATTCTCACTGACCATCGAGTCATACGCAATCGCCCAGATGTCCTCTGGTTAGATAAACGTACTCAAGACGTGAGAATAATAGAGATAAACGTTCCCCTTAACAACAACATTAGGCTCCGATATACTGAGAAGATCCAGAAATATTCGGAGCTAAAGCAGGAGATCCTGACCGTGTGGAGGGTGAACAAGGTCACCATCCACTCGGTCGTGATCTCTTCCGCTGGGAACGTTCATGCGAGGCGCGTACAAATCTTGGAAGAACAGGGATCTCGAAATTCACTACATCTAATTCAGAAGGCAGTATTGCTGAACACATGCCACATCGTCCGGAGTTTTCTGAGAGTGAACAATGATAACGGCTAAACTCGCCTTCTGTGGCTATCCCGCGTACACGACAGATGTATATGTGTATGTCCGTGTGCGTGTGTGTAGTTGTGTTTCTCTCGCCGTTTAAAGTAAATAAAGTTAATATTTTGAATCGTTGGTCTCAGTCGTTGGCATTGGAGCTATCTTTTGTAAGAAAGATGGATCCCTATAAACGGGCTCTCCAGTATGAACGTTGGATCCCTATAAACGGGCGCTCCAGGATGAATGTTAGAACCCTATAAACGGGCTCTCCAGGATGAATGTTGGATCCCTGTAAGCCTCTCCAGTGCGACTATGGGATCCCTATAGAAGGGCTCTCCAGAGTATACGGTCGCAAATTATGACGAATGCGCAAGCAGAGTAGAGTTCCGAAACAACGACTGACGCCAACGAATCTTCCAATCACTTGCCGCGTTTCGCGACCGTGTTTAGTAGCGAAGTACCAGGTCATGAGTACATCTTGAAATTTTTCTATGTACCTTTACCGAGGTTCTGGTGGTTCGGATCCCACCTTAAGCTGCAGGTCCCCCCATCATGCACTCCACTGCAACCCAGTCCGTGAATGATGGTGTAAAAACCAGGCTTTGCCCAATATGTCAAGAAACACGCTCTTATCAGATCACTTGATTGCATTACAATAATGCGTCAGTGACTGATAATATATACCAGGACAGCCCAGTGCATACTATTTAAAAAATAAAAAAATCCAACTTTAACCAAAAATACCTTCGACATATTGGGCTGTAACCATGTTATAATATAAAATTTTACAACTGAAAGTTTCTCCGTGTAGGCAAAATATTGTTTAAAAACAATTACAATTACAATTCTCTTTTCAGGATGGCCGCCGGACTGGGATATTCGAAAAATGACCGCACCCAGATAACAATTGTGCGAGGCACGTTACCCGCACGAAATGCGAGGCATGCGGTGCGTGCAGGGTGTGGAGCATATCGCATTTTGTGAGAGGCGCGTACGTGCGGGGCTTACGAGTCGCACAATGTGAGAGGCACGCATGTGCGAGGCACATGCCTCGCATTTTGTGATGGGCATCTATTTATACATGAAATGTTATTGATAAGCTTATTTTTCATTGTAATAATGTAAATTATTAATATTGTAGAAATAATTAAAGTCGGGTCCAAAAGTCGAGGCCCCTCACTTTTTTTATTGAAACTCGCATAAAAAAAATCTCTGAAATGTCTCATAAAAAGCATCTGGAAGCTTTAGGTCTTCCTAATGCAGCGATATGTTCATTTTTGCCCTAAAAAACTTTTTGCAAAAGATAGAGTGCAAAACGTCCCAAAAAATAGGGTTTTTCGGCATCGTTTTTCAAAGGTCCACTTTGACCTGATCCCAGAAGGAGGGCGACGTTAGGAAAAATCTGAAAAAATTTACAGATATTCTTTGAACATTTCTGAATGCAATGCATTTTTCGGAACGCTGAAATATGCAATAGTTTTCTTTTTACGGTGATTTATTTAGAAACATTTTATCTTGTGAACGAGTGAAGATAGGAAGCCGTTCAATGGCTCCAAATGTGCAGTTTTGCCATGCGATTTCAGTGCAATAATTAAATTTATGATAAAATAATTCTCAGGCAAGATTTATCATTTTGAATATTTTTGACTTTAATCAGTGTGGGCGTGTCGCCAGCGCAGCGGGACAAGTGGCAGCAAAAAAGTACCCTTTCTATGACAATAGTAATTCCAGAAGCAAGCCAAATGCCCCAAACAGATGTGGTTGAGCGAAGCAGGGCCGTTTCAACATCTTCAAGATGCATTTACAGAGCCGGTCCTCAGAAAATCGAAACCCAATTGTGAATATTAACCCGATTAAGAATATTTTCAGTAGAAACAAATTGGAAAAATAAATTTCTTCTAAAACTCCTACAATAAATTTTTCAAGTTTCTTGAGGATTTTTGAAGGTTTCATAACAATATAAAAATGTTGCAAAGATTCTTGGGAAAATTTTCAATAATTTTTCATTTTGAAAAATTACGCTTCCATGAATATTTATTAAGAAATTTATTTTAAAAAATGGTTTTCTACTGAAAATATTCTTAATCAGGTTAATCGTAATTGGGTTTTGATTTTCTGAGGACCCGCTCTGTATATGCATCTTGAAGATGTTGAAACGGCCCTGCTTCGTTCTACCACATCTGTTTCGGGCATTTGGCTTGCTTCTGGAATTACTATTGTCATAGAAAGGGTACTTTTTTTGCTGCCACTTGTCCCGCTGGCCACACGCCCACACTGATTAAAGTCAAAAATATTCAAAATGATAACTCTTGTCTGAGAATTATTTTATCATATATTTAATTATTGCACTGCAATCGCATGGGAAAACTGCACATTTGGAGCCATTGAACGGCTTCCTATCTTTATTCGTTCTCAAGATAAAATGTTTCTAAATAAATCAGCGTAAAAAGAAAACTATTGCATATTTCAGCGTTCCGAAAAATGCCTTGCATTCAGGAATGTTCAAAGAATATCTGTGAATTTTTTCAGATTTTTCCTAACGTCGCCCTCCTTCTGGGAACAGGTCAAAGTGGACCCTTGAAAAAGGATGCCGAAAAACCCTGTTTTTTGGGACGTTTTGCACTCTATCTTTTGCAAAAAGTTTTTTAGGACAAAAGTGAACATATCGCTGCATTCGGAAGAAGAGTTTAGTGTCAATAATTTTATATAGAAAAAAAAACATCTGAAATATGAATGTTATAAGTATATTTTTGGAAAAATATAACGGTATTAAATTTTGTGTAGGAAATATGTTTTTATCACTGAAGTTAAGCATTGTTGGGCGCGGTTAGTACTTGGATGGGTAACCGTTTAGGAATACCTGCGTGCTGTTGGCCCGTCGTGGGTGTGTCGGGCCCACATTGGTAGTAAATATCCACCTAGAAACACTACCCGAATCGGGTAGTGAGGCAATGAACTTTCGAGTTCGAACCGCTAATCTATGTATGTATGTATGTATGTAGGAAATATGTGTACAAACTATTTTGTGTAGGAAAGATATAACAGTATTGATCAATAATTAATTCTGTGTAGGAAATATCATGTGTAAAAAATATACTGTGTAGGAAAAATATGATCAGTATACGCTGTGTACAATATATGTACATCAGAATTCAAGAATGATTAAATCCTGTTGAGGATCAAATTATTAAGAATAGTAGCATATTTTAAAGCCAATATTTGTTCCTAAGCGCACTTCCCATGGAATACCATTTCATTCCTTTGTTCCCTAAAAATCCTTGAAACGCTATAAAATCTTTTAAAATCCATTTAAGTATATGGGAGCACCTTGGAATTTCTTAACATCTTTGTAATCTCAATACTTGAACACCCCTTCAAATCTTTCAAATCTCGAGAAATAAATTAAAATCTTTTTAAAAGATCTGTAATTGTATGGGAATACTTTGAAATTCCTTTGAAATGTTCAAATCATAACGAATCTGGTTAGGTATTAGGAATTCCTATGAAATACTTTGAGGTCCCGTGAAAGTATGTGACATTTTTTTAAATAACGTGGAATAGCTGACAGGATTGCAGAAGAATAGCTGAGTTTCTTCTGAATGCCTGAATGCCTAGGCAGTCGGCTAAAAGCCTGAATCTTCTGAATGCCTACGACATATACATATATTTAGAAAAAACTGAATTTAATCATATCAGTTCAAATTTCAGCATGATTCTAGCAGTGTATTTTCAAAAATCCAGTGAACTTTGGGAGTTTCTGCGATAGTGATTGAAAATCAAAGTTAGAGAACGATGCTTTCATTTCAATATAAGTTCTTTTTTTCTGAGTAATTTCTAAAACATTATTATATTAGTTTTTTAAAGCTCTGAATGGCCCGTGATAGTAGACACAATATTAAATATTACATAAATTGTGTCATCAGTTTTAATGAAGCTTGTAACCAAATTTTTTGCCATGAAACTGACTCTTATCAAAAGTAAATATCTTACAAAGACAAACTAGACGCCTTTATTGTCAGAGATAACGTCCATAGTATAGAATGTATAGACTAATGAAGCAGTAGAATATTCTCTTGATACATTGTTAATTTAATTCATTATTAATACATCAATCATTTTTTCCTGTAATCAGAAAATATGAAGAATGTCTGTACTCTGGTCTTGTCCTTGGCCGTTATTCTCAATTCTATTGGTAAATATACTAATATAATATATCCATATTGTGGTAAATTTTTTTAAAGATATATGCAAGTCAGAATTTCAGAAATTTAATCTGCACGGAGAAATTTTACACGCATCCTACTGTGTTGGGTTTCATTTATACACGTGCATATATGGTACCCTCCCAACTGTGCAGTTTATGGTAACTTCGTTACTGTTTTACAGAGTAACTTGGTACTTTAGTTTTAGTTACTTTGAAGTTACTTTGTGTTTCTTTGCATATCTACGATTAAGAAAGGTTTCCTGATTAGTTATGCATAGTAGACATATGTTGCGTACTGAAGTTATATCACACTTTTAGCTGCTCAGTAGACATATATGTGGCATTGGCTGTTGCACACATGATTTATTTTGCACTTTCGGATGCGCAGTATACTTTTGTGATATTTGTGGTTGCGCAGTATAGTTCTGTTCCACATCCGGCTGCGCAGTAGACTTTGTGGTCTTTTTGGTATCTAATCAGTTATGTCGCACTTTTGGATGTGCAGTAGACTTTTGTGCCATTTGTGGTTGCACACTAGAAAAATGTGATACTTGCAGGTGCGCAGTAGATACCTGTGGCACTGGTGGTTGCGCAGCAGAGTTATTTTTCACTTCCGGATGCGCAGTAGACATATGTGGCATTTGTGGTTACGCACTGTAGGTATGTCGCACTTCCGTGTGCGTAGTACATATCTGTGGAATTTTATGTTGCACATCAGTGTCATTTGATCTGTTCATTTTTTCGAAAGTTATTGTGTTTAAGGACGAACGGACAGACGCCATGGCCAAATCTTGATTTTCGGCTTCATTGGGTCTCAAAACGTGGAGATCCGTTGAAAAAAGTGTCTTCAGCTGCCTTCAACAGAAAATACCAAAAAAGTTTCAAATTAAAAAATCACACCGATCGCTTTTTCAATAGTCTATTAGATATCCCTATCCTCTCAGTAATAATAAGCAATTCCGGAGAGCCACCCCAAGCACATTTAACGAACCTCATCTTAGCTGCCTTCGATTAAAACATCAAAAAAGTGTTTAAGTTGAAAATAGTCACATCAGCCAACTTTGCAAGACTCTAGTATATATCTGAGTCCCACAGTAATAATCAAGAACCATTCAATTGAAAGTAGCCACACGAGCCAACATCACAAGACACTAGTATGTATTTAAATCCCCATAATGAAAATCAAAAAACCCCCAAAAAAGTACCCCTAGCACATTTAATTAACCCTATCTCAGCTCCTTGTGAAGTGGCATACTTGACTCTTCCATGAGCCGTTTATTCATAAAAATTTAGAATATTTTAAGAAAAATGTAATCCTCTGTTTTTTGTTGCAGAATTAAGTTGGCAGTTCGAGTGTTTGCCCAATGGCGACCCTATTCCTCTTGTTCCTCGTTACGGATCTGCTGCTGCTTCTCCTGACAGACATTCTCCTGGAAGTTCTCTTCTTCCTTGCAGACCTCAGTCCTCTGTCAAGTCTTCTCCTTCTGCTGGCCCTCCTCTTCGTAAAAGGTCCAGATCTGCTGATGCCAGGCATACTTTTCCTGGCGTACTTGGATTTCAATTTGAAGAGCTTAGATTCATTCGACTTGTGCCCTACAAAAATCCCTCATGGATATTCGAGCTTCAAAGATACACTTTTCCACTCGATAAACCAATTAGAATGAGAAACACTAAACAAATCCTCTGCCCCTTGCCAACCGAACCACAAATTGTATTGTCCATGTCCAATGGTGACGTCTTTGCAATTTTCGAAAAAAGATCAAACAGAAGCTCGGTTTTTCGTGGATTATATAAACCTGACTATACGTGGTCAAATCGGGCAAAAATAAACATATACAGCGGAGCGGTTGAAGAATTGACTACCGAAGAAATCGCGGCATTTCCACTAAACAACAACATCTCAATCAGAAAGAGTTTTGATGTATATCTTGTGTGAATCACAATTCTTTACACGGTTAATATAATAAAACACGCGCCTCTGTGAGAGCTGACGCTTCGCGTTTGGTATTTATGTTAACCCCACGTTTATGCATACACCTTCTGAAAATAAGAGGGCAAAACATTGACAACTGTAATTTTGTAATTTTGAGTTCCCTTTTCAGGGCAGCCGCTGGACTGGGAAAGCCGGGAATTGACTGTCGTTACTAGCGTGAACAATATAAATACCTTAAGATATTTATACATTTATTAGGTATATTAGGTATTTACTTATGTTGCAAGACAAGCCAAAGGAAAATGAAATTTTATTTTCAATTCAACTACAAGATCATAAAATATAGAATAATAAATAACTATGAAGCTTTGATAATAAATTAAATTATATACAAATATCTCTTTTATTTTAATTTATTAATTTGTCTGCAAGATGAAGAAAAAATGAATTAAAGAAGACTTTCAGGTTTTCACGCGAAATAACGTATCCACAGGAAATTGAGAAGGAAATCATAATTATCGAAATCCGAATTGTGCTTGATTGATCCGAGAAATAACCAGATTTTTTTGGTCTGGTGTTTCTGATTTCTAACATCAAAATTTTAGTTACATCTTGGTTATACTGGAATCTTAGTATCATTCGTTATTCTTAATTTTGATCGCAACATAATTCACAGAATTCTCCCTTTAATAATACAAACTTTGGAAGATCTTCTTGATTCATGAACCCTACAAATGTTATAAGCATATTTTTTGTGAAAGAAAATTGTTTAGGATCCAAACATAGTATTTTCCGTGTTTTCAAAGGACCGATAAAGATGTCCTTAATTTTTACAATCAGGAAACATCATTCATTATGCAGAATAAACTTCAAAAGTTTTACATTTATAATAATTAATCAATAATTTTCAAAATTTAAAATTGTTACTTAAATTATCGTTATTAAGAATAGTACTATATTTTGATGGGAGTATTTGTGTTAAAGCTTAAACATGGACTAAGTTTACGATGAACGTGTTACTGTAGCTTAGGTGGTTTCGAGAATCAGAAAAATACTTATCTTGAGTTGAAGAAACCGTTTCATTCGAATAATTTTGTTCAGCTAACTGAAAATACGTTCAAAAAGAAGAAAACAATTTTAAATAAGAGAAACATTTCGTTTGAGCAAAAAACTATTTCTTTGACCGAACTTCTCGTATCTTAATAGACAAGTTTATCAATTCGCACAACCTATGAAGTATGTAGTCACCACCGTACGTGGTGCATCCCCCAAGTGGCGGATAGGGGAATGCTCGCTGGGTATGAAGGGTAGGGCGGAATTAAAATACGCCTCGTCGACAAAACAGACTGGGTAAAGGATGCACCGAGAAAAAACCACGATTGGTTCCGACTGCGGCCCGGCTCATTGCTCTGAACCATGTCCAGCGTGTTTATCCGTCGGCGTGGCTGAGGAACTGATGTGTACCTGCACTGCCGAGATCTCAGTTGCAGCATGGGATCAGAAGCCAGCCCTTTCGGGCCATGATCAGGAAATACGTTTTGGTGGCAGAAGTATAAATCTGCAGTGCCCCGGGCCAGTTCCGGTCCATACGTATTTGCAGGGGCGGGTTAAACAAAGGCTGGGCTGGGAACTGAGGGAGGCCTGAGGTCCGAGGATATATCCGTTCTTAGTCATTTTGGCCCTCCCCTTCACGCACGCTGCGCTGGTAACTGTTCATGTGGACCCCAACACTGGATAGGACATTCAAGGAAGACAAGGCTATGGATATTGACAACGAGCGAGAAAGGGCAAAAAGGCGACGATATCACATGTGTTGACGAAGGAACCGCTTAAGACAAGCACATTAGGGAGCATTTGGGGAGATTCCAAGCGGAATAGATTATATACGAGTCAAACTAAATAATGCTGAAAGCGCTAGAGCTAATGAAAGAGCGCGACAAAAGACCTACAGGTAATAGAAAAATTCCGGACGTTGCATACACAGAAGATGAACCAACTGGGCAGGACTATACCGGCACAAAACAGTTAGAACACGCCTGCAATAAAAAGGAAGAGGACTGGAAACCTTACACCTAGCCCTGAGCAAACTGGCGGGGTCAAACCTAGCAATAAGAAGCCAAATGAAGATGTAGTGTCGTGGAATCAGATTGTGAAATGGGGGACGAGACCACGTAATGAACCGGAGACCAGATACCAAACCGAAAGGCGAGATGGGCGCAAGGAAACTGTTCAGCCGAACCGATCAAGAGCTCAGAGAGTCCGACCAGAGGTAGTCCTTATCAGGCCAACGGAGGGCAAGAAGTATGCAGATGTACTTGAAGATATTATGAAATAGGTAAAGCCGGAGGATATGGACATCAGAATTAAAGCCAACAGAGAAACAAGGATGAGTGATGTACTTGTAGAGCTTGGCGCAACAGCGAAAAAGGAACCGAATTTCAAGATGCACTCAAACGGCAACCGGGGAGAAGGATTAGGTTCGCCAGCTTACCCTTCGAGCCCAGATTGAGGTCCAAGACCTCGACACGGCTACGGAGGTCTAGAAGATTAAACATGCCTTCACTGAGATGGTTGCTTTAACGGCTGTTAACGTAGAAAAAGAGGCTCACTTTAAGATAAGGTGGGTCAATTGCTGACTGCGCTTGAAAATAGGTGTTAACATGTGTTTTCGCTGCCACGGCTAGGGACATCTGACCACAGAATGCAAAGCTGTGGATAGGCGCGTCGTGTGCTGGAAATGTGGAGCGGAAGGCCATCATGCGGTGGGTTGCACCAATAAACCGTGGTGCTTCATCTGATCTGCGAGGGAAGATGGGAGCGGCGAATATCATGCCCCGGGCTCTTACAAGTGCACCGCCTACCTGGAAGCTACAAAGTCAAGGAGAACAAAAAAGCGATGGCAATAGTCATGCAGGGCAATGCATTATGACTTATATATTATAAGTGAACAGTATAGAAATCTGACGAGCCCTGACTGGTTCACCGCCGATTCTGGCACGGCAGCTATTTGGGTGATTAATGCAGCTAACACCCCGATAACAAATAGAGGTAAGGAAAACGGTTATGTCTGGGTCAAGAGCAGCACTTTAATCCGTGTCAGCTGCTACCTCTCTTCCAACGATGACACTGCGACTTTTCGACAGAAGCTCGCTGAAATAGAATTTAGTCACTTCAGAGTTCGAAGGGAAACTCGTTACTCCTGGTGATTTTAATGCTAAACCCCAGGAGTGGGGGATGACATAGTCTGATACGCTCCCAAATGAGGTCGTAGAGTTGGCGACTACAATGGACATGACCGTGATCAATACATACAGCAGCAAATAAGGCAGCAAACACGGTAATTATGCTCTCAAGGCATATGCCCAACATAAGTGGACCCAGGAGTAGCAAAATTTAAAAAAATCTTTCGAAGTAATCCAAAGTATTCTTAAAATTTTGTTTGAATCTTGAGAACATAATTATTTTCCAATATTGAACAATCTTTTAAAATTAAAATGTAATCTTTTAACAATAATGTTTAGAATCATTCAGAAATAAATTTTATCATGAAATCAAATTAATTATTTGGAAATTTTGGCTCACCTTAACTAAAAAAAACTAAAAAATTTAAAAAGCAATTGCTGTCCTACTTTATATATATTTATTATTCAGAAGATTAAGACTCTTTGCAAAAGTTTTAAAATATTTTTATTTCCGAATACTTTTGTGGATATATTTCAAGAATAATTAGTTTCTTGCTTTCGTATTAATTTAAGCCAGAGTTTCACGCTCATCGTTCATGAACTAAATTAGTAAAATTTCACTAATTGATAATGAAATTCTACTAATTCAATTAGAGAAATGTGAGCAACTAGATATTGCTAATTACTTATTATTGAAACATTTAGTAGGCAATATTGTGAAACTTATGAATAGCCTACGTCACCTCCAGAAACTGTACATATTTACAAGACATTTTGTTAGACTGGACAAATTAGACTTATTTACACAACTTTTATCTGTCTGCGGTCTGTAGTTGTAGCATTCTTTAGTCTGAATGGTAACTAAAATAAAATAATGATACGTTTATTTAATATAATATACATTTATTTTATATAATAGAGTTCAACATAATGTAAGAAATTTAGCATTTTGTATACACTTTAATCGAGCGCGAAGCGTGAGACAAGTGATTAGACTCACTTTTAAAAAGAGCGGTTTTAATTAAGGAAGAAAATTCCCTGTTGACAAAAAGCTTTCAGAGTCGCTTGAATTTAATAATTGTTCAATGGATATTTGTACATCAATCTTTAAATCTTTCAATGGTTATGCTTTTTATATTTGACTACAAATTCTTAAAAATTAACGAATTAACTTAACATTAATAAAAAAGTTGAACTCGTGCATATTATATCTTATGATATGTATAACATTTGTGATATTTAAAGTGATTGGATAGATATTTCTTCTAAAAACTTGTAAAATTCACAGTAAAAGAGAAATTTACGGTCATTTCCCGGCCCATTGACGACACTAAAAAGAATTTGTAAATCGAACTAACGGTGTGAAGAATTGTGGTTTACACACGGAATACTCTAAAATGCTTTGCTATTGGGTTCTGGGGACCTACTGGACAATCCGCGATTTCTTCTGGGTTCATTTCTTTAGAAGCGCCGCTGTACATGTTATGTTTTGCCCTTTTCCCCAAAGGTGTAACATGTAAGAATATTGCACGAAAAATCGTGTATCCGCTTGATAACTTTTCCAATATTGCAAATACATCACCATTGGGTGTTGATAATACAATTTGTTCGTCGGTTGGCATGGGCTGAAGGACATTACGGTGCTTTCTCAATTTAATTAATTTATCGAGAGGAAAAGTATATCTTTGAAGTTCGAATATCCGGTTGGGATTTTTCTGAAGAATAAGTCGAACAAATCTAAGTTCTTCATGTGGAAATCCAAGTACGAGAATAGAAGGGTGCCTGGCACGAGGAGACCTGGACCTGACGCGAAGAGAAGGCTTGGCAGGTGAAGCAGACTGGGCAGAAGAATGAGGTCTGGCAGGAGGAAGAGACCTTTCAGGAGACTGTCTGTAAGGAGAAGAAGCAGAAGGTCTGGATCGTGGAATACCAGGAATAGGGTCACCATTAGGCAAACACTCGAATTGTGAACTTAATTCTGCAACAAGAAACAGAGGATTACATTTTTTAGAAGTACGCAATTGTATATTTGTATATCATCAGTTATGAATGCGCATGTAATTGTCAATGTAGATTGGCTTGTCATAAAAAAAGCTTGAGGTCATGTTACCCAGTTGGAAATTTAGCTTCTCTAGTTGAAAATTATACTACTTGGCTAAAATTTAAACTCCTTTGTTAAAAATTCATTATTTTTCTTTCATGATTTATCTTTTCCTCAAGCGCCATGAAGTTTTGAGTTCACCTGAACATGTTTCAAGAAAATCTAGAATTTTCTTGAAATCGTCTCGAATGCATCACAAATCTTCCGATAGCGAACTTGATCTCATATTCGAATAATACGGAGATCACGATTGTTGTCCTGTTTGATTTTCCAAAGGCTTTTGATATAGTTAAACGTAAGTTACTTCTAAAAAGTTAAAATATTTTAACGTGTCAAACTCTATTATCATATCGTTTATATCCTTTTTTAATAATCGGTCTCACAGAATTATTAATACTAGTGGTAGGCTTTTAACCCTCCGTTAGACGCAACCCTAAAACTTCCTAGTTTAGACGCAATGTGCCTGACAGGCCACCTGTATTCATTCGAGAAGCACATCAGAAATAATTGTTATAGAAAGTTATCTTAAGGTTTGTGGGGTCGCTGATTACGATTCTGATGTTGAAATTGCAAAATTCAAAATGGTGGATCCAATATGACGACTATTGAAAGGCAGAATCGCAGAATTAGAATTTTTTTTTCAACGCGTCTGAAACTTGATGTACGGGGGTTTTTGGGATCGCTCATTACGATTCTGACGTTAGAATTGCAAAACTTGAAATGGTGGATCCAATATGGCGACTATTGAAAGGCAGAATCACCGAATTTGCGTTTTTTGAATTGCACCTCTTGTTATGAATTTTCCCTACGGAATAAATAACACTTTATTAGTGACTCAAAAAAGCTTCGTATACTGATTTTCGTTGGAATGTGATAAGTTTTCGAAAATACTGTCAGCCATATTGCATCCGCCACTATGTTTTTTGTAAAAATGATGACAAATATATTATCATCGACTCATGGGACTCCAGTGTGACGATTGTCATCGAGATCGAAAAAGCTGTTCATGCAAGTGTCCGCCATATTGCAACCGCCATTTGTTTGTGTGGAATTGACATCAAATTCTTTATTGGCAACCCAAAAACCCCTGAGAGTAAAATTTCAAGTTTCCATTATGAAAGCTTCTGTCTTTGTTAATTTGTTGGCGACTTCGTCCGCTCGGGTGCAGGGAACCTGGCATGTTTGAAGGATCGCAGTCACATTTTACCTAGTCTGCCATAAGACTTATTAAAGGTTTTCAAAAAAGCTTATATTGATTAACGAATACTAAGAAGGTCAAGCCCCTGTGCGCTCTGTAGTACGAGAGATGTGCGAAAACAGCTTGAGGTGGCCTGTCAGGCCGGTTGCGTCTAACGGAGGGTTAAGTTGGCGGGAGGTCAAGAGTGGGGTTCTTCAGAGCTCCATTCTGTCACCCCTCCTCTTCAATTTGTTCACCTCTGACCTTGGAAGTGAACTTCAACATTGCAGCCACCACAAATATGCTAAAGATTTCAAAAGTTATTTATTGGGACCAATTTCTTTACTAAGTAGATTACTTGTTCTAGGTCAGAAGAATATCGATTGCGTTATCCTATGGGCCTGGAAGAATGGACTTACTCTCAACCCGGGTAAAAATTGTTGTTGGACCTGCTTCATCTTCGTCGCTTGAAACTCTGGCATCGTTTCCACCCCTCAGTATCGAGAATCTCACTATCCCTTTTTCGGAAGTGGTTAAAGATCCAGGATATTTCCCTAACCGTACCTTGTTCTGGAGGGGACAGGTACAGAACATCTCGAGAAAAACATACAGAATTCTACAATAACTATATAGGAATAAGGACTCCTTACCTAGCTCCACTCGGATGCCTTTGGTAAAGAGTCTTATCTTGCCCGATTTCGACTACGTTTGTTCAATATATGATGATTTGACCGACGATTTATATTCAATCTCGAGCGTGCGTTAAATGCCTGTGTTCGTCTTATCTACAATTTGCCTAAATACGAACACATAACTCCAAATAAACTCAAGGCTGATCTGCTTAATGTTGCTAAGATAAGACAATTCTTCATGGGTAATTTGCTCTACACTCTTTTTCAAAACAAAGCTCTTGAGGATCTATTCAGCGTCTTCCAATTTGTAGACAGAGACCCTCCAGCACAGTCTAAGCTTCGTAAAAGACATAAAATCCTTAAAATTTCTTTCCACAGAACGTGTCAGCTTCAAAGGTCTCTATCAAATATTTGTACAATACTCCTAACCCAACTCTTAAAATTACCCACTGCTAAATTCTCATACTTTATTTTCGAACATTTCATCTTCGAATGTCCTTTCGTTTTCATTGACTTTTGTTAATTTTTATATCTTATACGCATTTGTAATATCCTGTTTCTTAGAGGGCTACTTAGCCCTAGGGAATCTTTTTTAATAAATACAGAATATTAATACAAATAAATACAAAAAACAACTGAAATCTCTCTATATTAAAGATTGATTGTCATAAGTACTATGTGAAATCTATTTTTTATGTGCGTAGACGTGCGAAATTTTTAAAAAATTTACCTTAAATCATAGATATATTGTATAATATATCTACAATTTGAAGCAAATTTTCTTATTATATTTATTTTATTTTGAATTTCATTATTATATTCACCAATAAAATCGAAGATAACCACCAATAGAGTCCAGACAATCTTCATATTTTCTAATAATGGGAGCAGCATACCTAATTTATTGATAAAGAATTTAATGAACAACGTAACTATTAAATATTTTACTGCATCATTAGCTTATATCACCTTCAATTTATCTTTTAGAATTAAGGCGTTACCTGTGTACTTTTGAAATATTTACATTTCACAAGAGTCAGTTTCAAGAGAAAAAAATGGATTATAATCATTAAAAATAAGAAGCTACTATTAAATTTTAAAAATATGTGACTTTTCCACAATCTTAATATTTATACAATCATTGTATGTCCTCTAGGAACCCGAAAAGATTATGTGTGAAACCTGATAATTTTTGTTTAAAAAAATATCCTCATACAATTTGCAGGGTTGATGAAGCAAACATTTGTAAAAAGGGAAGTGATTCCAAAACTGAAAAAATTTCCATTCATAAAAAACTTTGAGAGTTTCAAGAGAGAGAGTTTCGCTTCCATATTTTTTTAGTCATAATAATCAACTAATTATTTTGAAATAATTCCGAAAATTCAGTAAATTTCAGTTAAATAATTTTCTGTATTTTCAATAATCAACTATCTTTCTTTCAATAATTTTGAATGAAAAGATAAATGAAAAAATTAATCAAATTTTCATATCCTTTTTTCTCAGTTCGGCCCAGTATTTTTTTGTCTATATGCAATAACGATCCTCTAAGGTTGATCAAAGCAAAATATTGTTCATTCAAACAAATCTTTTTCTGGGTGTGTCAGAGAATCTTCGATTCCTAATTTCAATAAAATAGATTATTTATTACAAAGAAAAATCAAAATGATTATGAAATAGCAATGTTATTTGCTAAGTCGCATAGGCAGCGATAAAGTTGAACCAACAAGAATAGCTTAATTTTAAAACTAGGTACATAGTATGTATACGACAATAGATTCTTGACAAGGATTTTTTATTCCACGTCGCAGTATATGTCATAGTACAAATTATACCATATAAGAAACTATTTCATCGTCTACTCACAATTTGAATAAAGATTTAAGCAAAATAGGTTTCTGTTGATCGAACGTTATCTCTACCGAGACTGCAATTAAAGCGAAGAAAATTCCCGTAAATTCAATATGAATGACACAATTTATTTCATTAACTTACAATTCTTTAAAATTAGCAAATGAAATTATTTTATTTTTATATCAAAATTTTATTTTCAAAGTTCAAGAAAGAGAAAAATATCGACAAATGCCCGAATAACGCACTTTTTAATGAAATTTATATAATCAAAACATAACATTAATTAACTAATTATGAATATTCCTGAAATTATCGTAAAGTTCCCAATTAAAATTACTGAGATTCAAAAAAACGAGTTTTTCCGTCGACAGGTGCCCGAATGATGCTTTTGTTTATTGTATTCATTTAAAGAAATCACAAAATTTATCAATAAATAAATAAAATAGGTAATTTATCAATAAATAAAACCGAATAGGTACGAAAAGAAGATCTGACGAAGGGAAAGCCTAACATGTTTTACATATTTTTTTAAATTTTTGTTCCTAATTATTAGCTTTGATTCATCATTTGCAATTTCAGGTGAAAGTTTCCATAAATAATGAACTTTTTCGCTATAATTTCCGTTCAAACGAAAATTTTATTGTCGACTGAACTCAGATTGTAATAATATTGTACCTAAATGTTATAATTTCAGTACAAATGAAAATGAAGATATATCTTTCCACAAAAATCGTTGTTAAGTATTGAGGCATGCGAATTATTCAACTTTCCCCGCGAAAAAAAATGTCGCTATATCTCAATTTAATTGACGAAAGGGAGCCTATCACCGAAAGCCTTTATCGACATATGTAAAGACGGGAGTGAGGTTAGATCGATTGTGCGGTACCGGAAATTAAGACGTTCGGATGATTATTCATTCGATCATCTATTTTTGGGTCATCGCGATCAAATCCACACCACACTCTACGTACTTTGAGAGATTCGGAAAAGGAATCTATCTATTGTTTTATTTTAGTGTTTTGTTGACGAGCAATTTTTATCACTCTGAGCAAAAGCAATCCGGGAAATTAGCCACCTTCATGATTCGTGGACGCTATCGCCTATTCTAATCCGAGGCGCATCCAGATAATGCGAATTTTGGAACTTCTGTAGTCGCTTCTACTTTATTTTTGAAGACAAATTCCGAAATCGTTGGTCATCTTGGAATCTGTGTATTTGGCTATTGTCGAATTTTCCATCTTCAATCAACGGATTCTTAAGACTCTACTAGATATTTCCATCCTCACAGTTATGATCAACAATTCCAAATAGGCACCCCTAGCGTATTTAATGCACCTAATCTCAACTATGCATATAGATTTAAAACTTGTGCCATTAATTTCTCACAAATATCTGCAAGTATTGTTTTAATTAGGCTATGATAGTAACTATCTGATAGTAACTATCAGATGGAAAACAATGTCATGAACATTAGCAGATTTCTTAATAAAATATATCCAGGTTTTTTTCAGAAATTGCAAAAAATCAATTATTCAAACAATTACATCACGAGTAACATTTTTTCAGGGTTATAATATTTAAAGACCCAAAATATAAACAAAATTTGTACCAACAGACGGCTGCATCATTACGCAACACCCAAGAACTCTCATCATAAGCTTACATCGTTGCGAATGGCAGAGATCCTCTCCTGAAGATGGTCAGGAACCACAAGATGATTGGCGAAGGAGCGTTCCTTTACAAAGCCGCGGAGCAATCGGCCGAGACCCTTGGCCTGAATTTTAACATCAGAAGTGAGGAAAGTGCATTACTCAATCTAGATGCTTCACTTCTAAAAGCCGAAGTGAAGAAAGCAGAGGTTGAAAAATTACACCAACAGCTACTCGACAAGAAAATGCACGGAAACTTTCACAGAAATGTAGAAAAACAGTCCTTGTCGAAGGTGCGAAATTTGCTCTCCTCAGATCATCAGGGCTTAATTCAGATACAGAGGGTTTTATTTTTGCATGCCAAGACGGTGTCATTTTCACCTGAGCATACCGTGACCGCATTTTATGTCAAGAAGTTTCCCGTGATAGGTGCAGAGCACACTCGAGGCCTGACATCGTTGTCCAAGACTTCGAGAAACTAATTATATTCGTGATCGAATTCTCGGCTCCGTCCGAATACAACATCACTGCCCAGGGGAAAGAAAAGAAGGAAAGGTATCAAGACCTTAAAAGAGAGCTGCAACGACTGCACCCAAAATATTCGGTACAAGTAATTGTCCTTGCGATCGGTGTTCTCGGAGGTGCGAAACTATCACTGGTTCGTAACCTTAAAGCCATAACTGCGTGCCAAAAATATGCCAAGGCGGATGGGGGCTCCTGGAAATAATTTTAATACAAAAATATCAATATTGAAAAGAGTAACGTTGGCCAGTGTTAGTCTTTTCAATTGAACCGTTTGGCGAAAAAAATCCAAAAAAAGAGGTGATATTCTGGGCATGGACGAAGACCAGTACAGCACGACAACGCTAGGTCACATAGAAGTTCCGTTGTCCGCCAAACCATAGAAGAATTGCAATTGGAAATTCTGCCGCATCCGGCTTAATATCCACATATTGCCCCGTCCGATTACCACCTTTTTCGCTCGTTAAAAAACAGCTTAGCTGAGCACAAAAATTAAAATTGAAGCTGAAGTGCGAAAAATGTTGGATGACCTTATAGCGTTAAAAGATCAAGCCTTCTTTCGCTATGGAACCCATCAGTCGCCTGAGCGTTCGGGAACAATAGTAGAAGCCATTGGCCACTATATTAATTAATACTTGCATTTTTTTAGATTTTTATAAATAAAATAAAAGTTGTTTAAACGGGTAGAACTCAATTGTACACCTAATACATACATTTGAAATATATCTTGAAACTTGAATAATTTGTCATTCTATATTTTGGAATTTCAAGAATTTACAACTGTAACTCTTCATGATTATAGAATCTAGAATCTTCAATCTTAACAACTGAAGAATTTTTTATTTTGAAAATTTGAAAGCTCATATGTTGAGAAGAGTTGTAATTCACAACTCTCAAATATAATCTTCAAATTCATTAAAATAATAGTTTAGAAAACTTTATTTATACGGCTTTAAAATTTAGAAATCTCAGATTACGAATCGACAAAGTGGAAAAGTTTCAAATTGTAACTTTACGAAATTGTGAAACTTCATATTGTCAATCTTCAAGATTAAAGAAATTTAAATTTTGAAAATTTACAATTGAAAACGATGCGAGTTTCGGGATTCAAATTTATAAATTTTGAAATTTGGATGATTCGCATACGAGATTTATTTGACTTGGAAGCTTTTGTTTTATTTATTGCAATTGAGAATTTCATAATTTTAATGATTTGCTCACAAAATTTCTTCAAGTTGAAAGATCTACAAGTGAAGACTTGACTTTCTATTTCCAAAATCATTCAAATTTAATCATTCTTATTTATACATCTTCAAAGTTTGAAAGGTTTCAATTGCAACTGCTGAAAAGTTTTTAAACAAAATTTTAAAGTTTTTGAAGGATTTCAACAGAATATTTGAAAATCAAGAAAATATAAAAGTTTTTTTTTTGAGATTCCTGATTATATTTCTAATAATTTCTTCCTTTAAAAAATTCATTTTTGAAAAAGAATTTGGAAAATTTCAATATTTTCAAAAGTCTCGAAAAATTCCTGAAAAATTTTAATCCATTTTTTTTACTTTCGAAGATTTTTTTTAAATGAACAAATATTTCTATTCAGCTTGCATAATTCTCTAACATTTATATTTTTTGGTTAAAAACCATTCTTCTTGGTAGATTCAATTTAGAATTATAAATATAATATTATATTATAACATATTTACCAATAGAATTAAGGAAAACGGCATAAGCGAGCAGAAGAGTACCAGCTGCGATCTGCATTTTCTAATATAGTTGATGACAGTATATGGCAGTAGATGATAGTAAATGATCCTGATTCAGAGAGAAATGAAATTTTCTAGAAAATTTTTTCATACATATACTAGTGGGCTCTCCATATTCCACGTAGCTGATTCCTCTTTTTCACCACCTGTCCCCCCCTTCCCCAAAATAAAGTTCAGCACTTGCTACCTTTGGTAACTTTCATAAAACAACGTGCGTCATTTTAAAAATTATATCAACATACACTCATAGTTTAAAGAAGGGATCCAGAAAAACAGATCTTTATTGATCCAACCTTATCTCTTCAAAGGTTTTAAATATGATACATACTTGTATGAAGAATTCATGTTATAACGCTTTTTGATTTTAGCAATAATCAATAATAATAATAATTATCGAGAGGCTTGTGTTTTTTTCTCTTATATTTTTTCTTTCGGCATATCGCTAACTTTTTTTTTTACACGAATAAAGAAATATGGTTTAATTATCTCCAAGAATAGTTGAATTTTAAATCTAAAAGAAGGAATTGTCAACATGAGAGAAGAGTTTTCAACTAAAAAGGATAGTTTTCAACAAAATTGTTAGATTTGCAACAAAATAATTACATTTCGAACCAAGTGATAAAAAATGTGAAACTTTAAATTAAAAATTAAAAAATTGTATTTTATCCAAGGTTTTCAATTTCAATCAATTCACTTTCCAATTGTTTCGTTTTGAATATTTGATTCAAAATTTCTGATCGAATAAAAGCATTTTATTATCGAACAAGTTTATAGTATCGCACTGCAAAATTTATTATTGTTCAATTTTTAATACTCGAACTACAGTTTCATTTAAAAAATCATCAGTAAAGTACCATAAGTACAGTAGATAGATTTCGCTTCGAAAAATTTGTAAAATTTTCCGTCAAAAAGATATTCACTGTCATAAAGGATAAAGACCGACAGCAAACCGCCAGATTCGACAGAAGAGCGCGTCTTTTTTATGAGCCGTGTAAAGAATTGTGGCTCACACGATATACATCAAAAGAACGTTTGATCACGTCGTGGTTGGCCATTGGGCATTCCACGATTTCTGCGACGGTCAATTCTTTAACCTCCTCGCTGTACATGTTTATTTTTGCCCGTTTCGACCTTGTACTCATATCATCAGATTTATATAATCCACGAAAAACCGTCTATCCGCGTGGATATTTTTCCAATATCGCAAAGACGTCACCATTGGACGTTGACAATACAATTTGTGCTCCGGTTGGCATGGGGCAGAGGAGACGATTTTTGTTTCTCAATCGAATTGGTTTATCGAAAGGAAAAGTGTAGCTTTGAAGTTCGAATATCCGAGTGGGATTATTGTAGGGTTTAAGTCGAATGTGTTTAAGCTCTTCAATTTTGAATCCAAGTACTCTACGAAAAGTATGCCTGGCATGAGGAGACCTGGACCTGGCACGAAGATGAGGGTCAGCAGATGGAAGAGACACGGCAGAGGACTGCGGTCTGGTAGGAAGAAGAGACCTTATGGGCGAATGTGTCTCAGGAGAAGAAGCAAAAGGTACCTGACGGGGAAAACTAGGATCAGCTTCATCACCAGGCAAAAACTTCGACTGTGAACTTAATTCTGCAACAAAAAATGAGTTGTAAATGAGGTTATAATTGAGGAGCCGTATTCTATGACCGCCTATACATTTTTATCGTTAAACGGCTTTGAGCGTCATTCAGCCAATCAAGCTCATGGAGAGTCGAGCAAAGAGGAACAATAAATTTCCAGCGTCAAAGCTGTTCATAAAGGTATACATATGTTTTCTAATTCAATAATTATTTAAAATATCGCTTCAGTAACAAATTAGAAACATTTTTTTTGCCTAAATGAAAGAATAGCTGGGGATATTGCCGATGGGAATCCAAGGATAGAATTAATTGTTCGAGGAGACCTTAAGTTTTATTTATAAAAAATGGAGAAATCGGAAATCTATAGCTAGAACCTGTTGTAGCAGCAGTCATCATGCAGGGGATACAAACAACAGTTTATTAATTATTGAATAGAGATAGTTGTGGGGTGTTGCATAATGATGTAGCATAGCTAAATTTTGGGTCGTATAGTTTTTTGTGATTTCTGATTATTAATGCGTCGTGTATAGATGTCCAGTGCCGTGAGCTAGGTTGGTATCCAGTAGATTGTTCTGATTGGTTACACGACAATAAACGGGATCTGCTGGACAGCAGAACAGTATACGGCATCCGACTTAGTACATTTCTAATTTTCTTGAGACTTGTATAAGGCATATCCTCAAAGTGAAATATATAATTTTATATAATTCTATTTGTGGAAGTTATAGCCAGTTATTATTTAAGGAGTATGTAAATTAGTTGTTTTTGTCAAGTTTAACTTGCGTAAAACTTATGTTGTAATGAAACTCCCACAAATTGTATTTAATGTAGAGAATCTTTTTAGGGGAAAAATAAGCCGCGCCAATGATAAAGAATAAGTCTAAAATTATCATTGTTATCTGCAACAAATAAAAGATCGCAAACATTAACTAAGCTCTATCATATGTAAAACGAACAATTAAATATTTAACTATTAACGAAAGTCAATACTGAAGTTGTTTTCAAAATAACTCATTAAAGATTCTTCAGTACATTAAATTAAAGTTTATTCAATACAGAGAATGCTAGCATTTAACAGGTTTATCATCCAAATTTCCTATGTTAATTGAATTTTTGGGAAATAAAACTTTTTCTTCCAAATTATGTACTTGACTTTGAGGTTTTGTGTCGTGAACATCTCAAGAAAATAAGAAATGTGCTAAGTCGGATGCCGTGTACGGCACCGGATGTTTATACACAATCTTATTAATCGCCATGGTCGGACAGGTCTCGCTGTTACCAGCAAGGGGCATCAACACTGCGGAAACCCAGATGTGTCTCCAGATATAGTGCTAAAGAAACTCACCAAAGAAAGAAAGAACCTTATTAATGTGGGGATATGAATGTCAACTAGTTAGCGTCTTGCGAAGTGGGCTGTTGTTATTACGCTGGGACCGCGCTTCACCGGAATCGAATATAACGAATCAGGTGGTCCAAGGGGGCGAGAGAGAGGCGTTTTTAAGGTTAGCGGAGTTGCCCAGATTACGGATCGGCACTATAAGAAGCCACAACCAAGAAGGAAAAGAAGAACGGTTTGGAGAACCCCGATTCACCGTGAAGGCTATTGAGGGTAACCCCGAAACCCCCGGTAAATCAGTTCCAGTGTATTTTTAATTTGCATTTTTTTTTGCATTTGTATCAAAGACAACTAAGAATAGGTGCATTTAATACGCTGGAAGTGCTTTTTGGAATTGTTGATCATAACTGTGAGGATGGAAATATCTATTAGAGTCTTAAGAGGATAAATGATTTAATATTTCGAACTTAAATTTTTTTACATGTTTAGATGAAAGTAGCAAAGATGGAGTTAATTAAATGTGCTACGGGTTGTCTTTTAATTTTTTTTACGATAACTGTGGACACAAGGATATCTACTATATCATTACAAAGGCGACCGTTGTGATTATTTTTATTTTGAATTCTTTGACGTTTTTATTTAAGGGCAGCTGAGATAGGGATCATTGCATGTGCTAGGGGTACTTTTTTTGGGATTCTTGATTATTATTGAGATTTAAATATACACTATATTCTTGTCAAGTTGGCTGGTGTGACTTTTTTCAATTTAAACACTTTTTGAATATTTTAGTTGAGGGCAGATGAGTGGGGTTCATCAGATGTGCTTGGGGTGGTTTTTTTGGAATTGTTAGTTATTACTGTGACGATGAGGATATCAACTAGACTATTTAAAATGCGACTAGTGTGATTATTTTTAATTTGAAATTTTATTGGTATTTTTAGTTGAAGGCAGCTAATATTGGGTTCGTTAAGTGTACTAGAAGTGGTTTCTTGGGGTTGCTGATTATTACTATGTAGTTAGTAATTGAACATGATAATTGTGAATGTATATAAAAATGTTGTGTTTTTAAAGTATTAATAAAGAAACCATTATTTTAAAAACAACTGTAAATGTGCTGCATGCGCCACTTTCGTACATCTTACCAATATTCAACAACGATTTTTTGGAAAGGATTAAGTTATCTGCTTATATAAATAGGGAGGTTCAATTTTAAGAATATCCGTAGACAATTCACATCATTAGATTTCTTTTGTTTTGTAAAACGGATCGCAACACTGATCAGATTATCTATCCTGGAATAATACGTATATATAAAAATATTAACAGTATTTAATGATAAATCTCGAAAATTCTGATTTAAAATTTTCACAATGTCTGATTTTTGGAATTTACAACGATATAGATTATTTTAGTATATTCACCAATAGAATTGAGGATAATGGCTAAGGATAATACCAGACTCCAGACAAACCTCATCTTTTTTAGTTAGCGAAAACGCTGATTAATTTATGAATAAAGAATGTTAACCACAACGTATCTAAAGAATATTCTACTGCCTTATTAGCTTATATAATCTATACTTAAGTCGTTATCTCTCACATTGAAGTCAAGTTTATTCTTCTGAGATATTTACATTTGATAAAAGTCAGTTCTAAGGAAAAAAATGTTCTTACAAACTCAATTAAAACTGATCTCACCATTTACGCAATCTTTAACGTTTTAGAAAAAACTGATGTGAGATTTGCATGATAAATTGGCGAGATAAATTGTATCCTTTTATGTGTTTGATCTAATGTTTCAGAAATTACTCACAGACAAAAGTATCTTGGAAAGTATGTTGAAACAAAAGCATCGTTTTCTAACTTTGATTTTCAATTACTATAGTTTAATATGTTAATATTTAGACTTAAGATATTTACAGTCCATTATGTTGAATTATTATTATGAAAATTGATATTAATATCTAAATTATTCTACATTACTCAATTATTCTAAGTCTAGGCTTTCGAGCCTACACTGTCGGAAACATGCTGACATTTCAAATGATATGATTCATTTCAGTTTTTGTAAATATATACACCAGATTTAAAGATTTTGAAGGTTTTCAAAGAATTCCCATGCAAATAAAGATATTTCAAAAAGATTTTATCAAATTTTAATTGATTTCATGAGATTTTGAAGATCTAAAGGGGGTTTAAAGTATTGTAAGGGATTCAAAAAGGTTTGATAGCGTTTCAAGAATTTCAAGGGAATAGAGGAATTTAATATCATTAGAAAGGAAACGCAGGTAAGCACATTTTCGAAGCCTTATCTACAGTTTACGCTCAAAAAGAAGATTGTTTGATTCAAAGAAAAATATTTATTGGCTCTCAGTAAAGAAAAAAGGTTTCTCGATGCAAGGAAATTCCGTTCCAGTCAGAGAAATTTCTTTGGTTCAAAGAAATTGTTTTTTGTAGGTAGTCGATGTAATGACGGTTTTCGATCTACTAGTCTAATAGTTTTTTCAAAAAAACTTTATTTAATTTCGAGCTTTCGCCCGGCGACGCCTGGCCTCATCAGGAATACATTAACAGAAGGAACGTCTAACACTAGAAATAGAATCTGTTTTTTTTTTTCGTTATAAAATTCCATAGGATGAGGAAAGATCAGTTACAGAAGTGGAAAGCCTGTATTCTACTTACGTGACATATACGGTGGGAGTAAAGATAGGCGCGGGAGAATTTTGAATTTTCAACATTGTTTGTGTTCGTTAGTTAAAATTATAAGATTATGGTATACGTCACTTGAAAAATTGGTGTCTGATCTTTTGTTAACAGTATTGTTCTGTTTGATGATATGGAACATTTCCTTAAACGTACGTTTATTACAATAACGTTTGCTACTTAAAATCTTAGCTTTTTTAAAGTCGAAATTGTGGTCATATGTGTGTGAGTGTTGTACTAAAACGGTGCCTCCAGAGTCGTTTCTACAATCATATTTGTGTTCTCTTATCCTATCTTTAAAATAACGCTCGGTTTGTCCTATTTACACGCATCCAAACTCTCAAGGAACCAGATAAACTATATGAGTTCCGAGTTCAGTAGGAATTTTATCTTTATATTTAGTAAAACACTGAAAGGGATCTTTCTCATATTTAAATATGACAAGTAAGTTAAATTCTCTAAAGATCCTTTTATAAAATCTAGCAAGTTCGTTGACAAAAGGTAGAATTATAATCTTGTCTATTGGAAAACCTGATACATCGTTTAGCGTTAAATGGCAAGGATTGGAATTTTTATTGTTTAAATAGTCTAATCTTTTGTTTATATATTTCTTATAAAAATGTGTAGGATAACCATTTGATCTGAAAGTGTGTTCAACAATTTTCAAATTTTCGTTTTTAAACCTTATATCGGATAAAGACACGGCCCTGTCTACCAAACTATTTATTATCGAGATTTTATCTTTGAAAGCTATGTTAGAATTGAAATTTACATATCTGCCAGACCAGGTATCTTTTCTATTCCAATTGGTGATAATAGTATTGTTAGACTTAATCAATGTGATGTCTAAAAAATTAATTTTGTTATTATTTTCGATTTCAATTGTGAATTGAATACGTGGGTGGTAAGCATTGAACTTATCGAGTAGCTCGTCGATGTTGTCTTCATGTAAGCAAGTCATCGACATAGCGATAGTAAAACAGAAGTTTAAAAGGTAAGTTTTTTATAACGTGACTCTCAAAGCTCTCCATCACAAGGTCCGATATTATACCAGTTAAGGGGGATCCCATCGGGGTTCCGAAAATTTGTTGGAAGAATTCATTTTGAAACATGCAGTATGCATTTTCCAAGCAGAATTCCACCAATTCTAGAAAGTATGCAACGGGAATGTTAGTGTACTGTCTGATTTTGAACCAGTTAATTTTTATGTTTTTTAAAACTAATTCTTTGTGTATGTTAGTAAAAAGTGATTTTACATCGAGTAAAACTATTTTGGGTTTTCTTGGAATATGAAAGTTTTTTATTTTATCAATTAGGTCCCAACTGTTTTCGACACTAGACTGAGAATTACCTATAATTTGTTGTATCGGTTTTGCTACATATTTCTAGTGTTAGACGTTCCTTCTGTTAATGTATTCCTGATGAGGCCTGGCGTCGCCGGGCGAAAGCTCGAAATTAAATAATGTTTTAATGAAAAAACTATCAGACTAGTAGATCGAAAACCGTCACTACATCAACAACCGACATTTAACCTCGCTAGTCGACAACCTAAACATCTTTTCTGAATTTAAACATAAGATTGGAACAATGGAAAGAACTGACATCAATAGAAGAGACGGATTTTTTAATTCTTTACAAAATAATTATGGACAGGAGACGATCATCCAGCTGAGAACATGGACCAAGAATAAGGAAAGACTAGTAAGGCTTACAAACCAAAACCGATTTTTACTTCGATGCCGTGCACAAGGTTACCTACCTGCACACATTATAAACTCTTGATCAAAAATATTCTTCTCACATCCTCTATGTAATGGTCCATTTAATAAAGTTCTCATGGACTTTAAAATTAAAATTCTAAAACTCGAAATCAAAAACATTAATTTTGAAATAAACTATGTTAGAAGAGTTGTAAATAATTTAGAATTAAAATTACTTGAGATTGATAACGACAATAACATTAAGAATTTTTTCACATGTCAAAATAAGATTATTGATAATTTCGAAAAAACTTTGATAAACGATTCCATTAACAGGTTCGAGTGGCTTAAACATAAATATTATAGTCAAAATCTTAATAAGAAACCTAAAGATAACTGGTTGATCAATTTGACAGACAAAGATATCCCAGATGATACAGGTTACTTTCTAAGCCTTGGTGATAAGTTTTGTATTAATCCAAAGAACAAAAGCACGACAGTCGAAGAATCATTAGGTTGTATTGAAGACAAAATGAATATCATACCTTGCGAGAAAAGAACAGACTTAAGGTCTAGAATTTCAAATAGCTTACAACAAATGCTCAATAATAATTATAATATAAATATAAAATCTGAAATAGAATCTCTAGGCGAAAAAACAACAACTTTTTTAAAAGAAAATCAAGATATCTTTATAACCAGAGCCGATAAAGGCAACATTTCTGTAATTTTAAAAACTTCGGATTATATAGACAAATGTAACGTTTTACTTCTTGATAGTACTTACTTCTTGATATAATTATAAAAAACTTAATAAAGACCCTACTAACAAGGTACAAGGTAAGCTCAACTCACTTGTCAGTAATTTATTAAAAAATGGGCACATAAAATTGTGATACTTCAAAACATCTAAAAAGGACCGGTTACTTCTTTCATAGGGTCCCCTGTTTATTATCTTTCTAAATATGTAGCAAAACCGATACAACAAATTATAGGTAATTCTGAGTCTAGTGTCAAAAACAGTTGGGACCTAATTGATAAAATAAAAAACTTTCATATTCCAAGAAAACCCAAAATAGTTTTACTCGATGTAAAATCACTTTTTACTAACATACCCAAAGAATTAGTTTTAAAAAACATTAAAATTAACTGGTTCAAAATCAGACAGTACACTAACATTCCTGTTGCATACTTTCTAGAATTGGTGGAATTTTGCTTGGATAATGCATACTGCATGTTTCAAAATGAATTCTTCCAACAAATTTTCGGAACCCCGATGGGATCCCCCTTATCTGGTATAATATCGGACCTTGTGATGGAGAGTTTTGAGAGTCACGTTATAAGAAAATTACCTTTTAAACTTCTGTTTTACTATCGCTATGTCGATGACGTGCTTACTTGCTTACATGAAGACAACATCAACGAACTATTCGATAAGTTCAATTCTTACCACCCACGTATTCAATTCACAATTGAAATCAAAAATAATAACAAAATTAATTTTTTAGACATCACATTGATTAAGCCTAACAATACTATTATCACCAATTGGAATAGAAAAGATACCTGGTCTGGCAGATATGTAAATTTAAATTCTAACATAGCTTTCAAAGATAAAATCTCGATAATAAATAGTTTGGTAGACAGGGCCGTATCTTTATCCGATATAAGGTTTAAAAACGAAAATTTGAAAATTGTTCAACACTTTCTCAGATCAAATTATTATCCTACACATTTTTATAAGAAATATATAAACAAAAGATTAGACTATTTGAACAATAAAAATTCCAATCCTTGCCATTTAACGCTAAACGATGTATCAGGTTTTCCAATAGACAAGATTATAATTCTACCTTTTGTCAACGAACTTGCTAGATTTTATAAAAGGATCTTTAGAGAATTTAATTTACTTGTCACATTTAAATATGAGAAAGAACCCTTTCATTGTTTGACTAAATATAAAGATAAAATTCCTACTGAACTCAGAACTCATACAGTTTATCTGGTTCCTTGTAAGTGTGGATGCGTGTACATAGGACAAACCGAGCGTTATTTTAAAGATAGGATGAGAGAACACAAATATGATTGTAGAAACGACTCTGGAGGCACCGCTTTAGTACAACACTCACACACATATGACCACAATTTCGACTTTAAAAAAGCTTAGATTTTAAGTAACGAACGTTATTATAATAAACGTACGTTTAAGGAAATGTTCCATATCATCTAACGAAACAATACTGTTAACAAAAGATCAGACACTAATTTTTTAAGTGACGTATACCATAATCTTATAATTTTAACTAACGAACACAAAAAATGTTGAAAATTCCAAATTCTCCCGCGCCTATCTTTACTCCCACCTGCGCACAATAGAGGTACATCCTCCTACGCACATGAGGGTTATTTTCTGTCTTACCTTCACTCCTGGACAGGCACCTTAGCAATGTGGAGTGCTGCCCAATATCGTTTCATATTATTTTATTAAATACTTCTGCCTGTCCAGGAGTGGAGTAAATAGAAATAATAAAAAATCTTTTCTTATAAAAAGTTTCGACCAATAACGAATTTTTTCGTAATTATCAATATTCACGTATTCATAGACTTTTCCTATTCCGTATATGTCACGTAAGTAGAATACAGGCTTTCCACTTCTGTAATTGATCTTTCCGCATCCTATGGAATTTTATAACGAAAAAAAACCATATTCTATTTCTAGTGTTAGACGTTCCTTCTGTTAATGTATTCCTGATGAGTGTTATCTACCCGGGTAGGTTCCAGAATATGGAAGGGGTAAGATATGCGTGAACGGTTGACGGGGGAAAGGGAAAGGAATGGAAGGACAAGGTACGTGGTACGAGGAAGGGGTGTGATTTTTCTCTCGTAGTAGTGAGAGGGAAAGAAAAGAGATGTCCGACGTGGCGGTGATCGGGCGCAGTCGGGGCCCTGACTAGTTTGGCCTGTCAGAGCGATAATCGGGCGTAAGCGAGGCCCTGGATAGCTAAAGAGCGATACTATAGAGCGCGAACGAAACCCTTCATTCGAAGACCGCTAAAGAGCGATAACTATGAAACGCGAACTAAACA